>MDYQ01000088.1:0-99687 GCA_003024175.1 Planoprotostelium fungivorum
CCAGAGGAGAATTTGTGGTTACCTGAGGACAACCTGTCTAATAGCCCAGACCTGGTGGCAGATTTCAAAGCAAGAACCACTCGCGTCACCACATGAGAACACATTGGTAGGTCGAAAGAGACCAGCTCCACCTCCTGTCGTAATTGACGGTGAACAAGAGTACGAGGTTGAGGCGATCTTGGATGTACAAAAGCGATATGGGAAGACCCAATATCTCGTAAGCTGGAAAGGTTATGGCCCAGAGGAGAATTTGTGGTTACCTGAGGACAACCTGTCTAATAGCCCGGACCTGGTGGCAGATTTCAAAGCAAGAACCGCTTGCGTCACCACATCCAAGAGGAAGCGTAAGAACTGATCCGCTGGATCAAGGGGACAATGTTATGACGCTACGTTGTGGAGAAGGAATATCAACGACAAAAGGAATTGATTTGACGGTCTACAATTGTATTGTGTAATAAAAAGGGATTGTTCGAAGCCCATCCAAAAGGAGAGGTCTCGTACATACACTATCCAAACTGTCCATCTTCGTGAATCCTTTGCCCTACTATCAAGAGTGAGATCATCCATCTATAACATATAGTCTGTACATGAATAAAAAATGTGTGTAGAAAGTATGTTCTTAGCAGATAACAACAGAGACACCACATACAAGGCCCACACACAACCCTCATTAGCCTCTGCCTCACAGAGGCACAGGCTACTATCTTTTAGTGTGCAATGATTTCCATCCAGTCTGTACAAAGCATGCTCTGAGCACACAAAAGCTTACAAATGTTTTGCAGAGAATTTACAAACTGATCTCAGGAAGCAGGCATTCAGTATGTGGTGAGTTGTAGATAAATGCACTATAATACCTGCTTTTTATATGATGTAGTACATAGTCAAAACCAGCAAGAAAAGCAATAATAATAGAGACAAGGAGGATGAAGCAGCTCACAGCATATCCAAGTGTACAGATTGACCTAGATCCTCAAATAGTCAGCTCTGTAACCCATCAGCAAGAGGATAAAACTATTGCCTTGTAATTACAGCTGAAACACCCAGGGCCGCCGCTGAATTAAGGACCTGCAGAGACGGTCTCAACGTGGTAACCTTAACGTGCGAGACAGTCTCGCGCAGGTCCTTACGCTGAATGAAACTGTTGCACAATAATTGGTTACATTTATCAAGTGTAGTACGACAATTGCTTCTCATAATAATCTCTGAAAACTGCCATCTGGTCACGGATGTCAAGATCTGGCAGAAGGTCCATGTTCTGGTCCATATGTTCCTGAGAGAGATTCTTGAGCTGTGGATGAGGATTAGACCAGATTCATCTAGACATGAAACTCACCTTAGAAATTCTGGGAGGAAAAGTGAAAGGTATGTCATCAGGAGGTGAGCATTCAGTGTGAGGTGAGTTGTAGATAAAAGGACTACAATACCCCCTTTTACTCTGGGTCTGTTTGCACAGATAAAAGCTATAAAATCAACTCTGGATATAATTTGAACTCTACACATCTCAGGAAGTTAGCAAACAGAGCGCAGAGAGTTGTAGATAAATAACCCCTTTTACTATATATATATTATTCCAAAAGTCGACTCAAAGCACCTCCCTCTTTATCCTCGTCTACTTTTGATATTTTTCCAAGAATGAAAGGACTGCAGAAGCCAAGAGCTCGTCCGAATAGGACCATGAGACCGATATACTGTCCCCTTTGATGGTCACCGACACCGACAGAACTTGAACACTCCTGCCATCTCTAGAGATCACCACGTTATGACGGCCCTCTATCCACCTGTTCTATTCAGCTCTCTCTACCACCCTCAACTCACTGGCTGACGTCATTGTAGATGCTGTGTAAGAGTGTCTCGGGTGAGTCGGACACTCTCTCTGAGATGATGAAGTTGGATTCGAACTTCAAGTTCTGCGCGTGAAGTCCCAGGTCTGTGATGGCCTCGATGGGGTCTAAGATGCGTATCCCTTCTTTCTTCAGCTTCTCACTGACATCCATTCACCTTGCTCTAGTTGATTCGCCTTCATCACGAGTACACCGTGAATGGGTGCCGATCGATTCACCTTCGCCTTCTTGCTCTCCTCGTACTCTGCGCTGATCAATGACAGCAGTAGGAATATTCCTCACCTTCCAGTTCCTCCAGCTGTCTCTTGAGAAGAGAGACGGAGATATCCACAGGTATCGATGTCGACGTTGGAATGACCACGGTTGCTCCGTTTGCAGGATCGAAACAGGGAATGTTAAACTTCTGAACGATCTTCTGTTTGAGAAATTGCCTGTGACAATGAGTGGAGGGAGTGGATCTACCTCACATCTTTCCCTTCTCCCCATGAACGAGGAGAACATTCTTGGGTTCAGCCTGACGAATCAATTGCATGATTCCCTTTGCATCGGCGTGAGCTGAGAAGGACAAGGACTCCACGGCACATTTCACTTCCACTTTAGTCCTCTTGTCGATCTCGACCTATTCTCCTCAGTCTCTCTCCTCTCTCCTCTCTCACCATTCCCTTGTGTCCCGCTAACAATTTGTTTCCAACTGTTCCGACGACACAGTAACCGGGTAAGATGCACATGTTCATCTCGTTGGGTGCCCACTTTCGGAACACTTCGAGAGAGGTACCCGCATGCAGCATTCCAGGTGTGGCCAATAGAACCTGTCACCCTTCACTCCCCGCCACTCATCCTCTCCTCACTTGTCCTCCCGCGTGATCGGCGTATTCTCGACTGAAAGGCTTCACGTGCTTGAAATCGAACATGTTCCTTATTCGTTTGATCACTCAATTGAATTGTCCTCTCACCTCTTGACGAACGTCTTCTTGATCTTCTGATTCGTCCAGTTGATGAATAGTTTGTAGTACAGATTCGCTTTCTCCGTGAGTCCGGGTGAGAAATAGATGGGCACGTTCAGATTCATCCTCTCCCAGTAAGTGTCTAATAGAATGAGCAGCTCTTGTGCTCTTCCCAAAGCAAAGACAGGAATCAAGACTTTCCCTCCCTAGTGTCGTCAGTCCATCTTTCCTCACTGTCTCACCTTCTCCACACAAGAGTGCACTCGGTTGAGGAAGTCTCTCTCTCTCTGTCTCTTGGAGTCTCTGATAGTTGTAGCGTATGTTGTCTCTGTGATCAGCAGATCGGGTCTGACCTGATGAATGTCAATTCCACACAAATGGATCATTATTGCCTTGGATGAAACATGATGAATAATGAGAGCTGATCTTGATGGATGAGAATCCGTAAGTGGAGGCTGGTCAACAATACCTTATCGATCCAAGCTGCTCCCAGATGTCTGTCTGGGGTGGTGTTATAGTCACCGGTGTAGACGACAGATTCATCTCCGCATTTGACATAAAACATGGCTGCTCCCAGCACATGACCCCCATAATAAGCTTTGATTTCTAGATCGGCATCGACGTGAACTGTCTGATGGATGTTTACTGCGATGACTGCACATCGGTTACGTCTTTTCTTCTTCACCACAGAAAAAATCGTACCTTTCTTCATGCAATCTTTGATCATTTGTGAGGTGAAAAAATTGGTCTCTCCCTTCCTCTCCACTGTGATTTTTCTGTAATCCTCTAATAGAATAGGAGCAATGGCTTTTGTGGGGTACTGCTCAATATGAATGATTTTAGTTGGATCACTGTCACCGTCATATAAATGGGTCCGTCATAGCCTCTCATTTCTGTGAAATATGGAAGAGCACCACAGTGATCCAAATGGCTGAACTTGAATCAATCAAATGAAATCATGCGTTGGCTCACAAATGGCTGATGATGACAGCATCTATAAATTGATTGAAATTAGATCCTTTGGAAATGTAGTTGAAGTCTGGGAATCTCCTATCATCATTGTATCCCATGTGCATACCGCAATCGAACATGATGTTCTTGTGTCCTACAGTGACCAAAACACAAGATCTTCCCACATCTTGTCCTGCTCCGAGTGGTACTACTCTTATCGTCATAACAAAGATCGTTTCGTTTTTTTAATCCAAATTATCACCAATCTACAACAGGTTCATAACACGACTTAGCGGCTCCACTAATAGTACCACTCGTCGTGGTGATGGATCCACCAGTGTCGTCAGTAAGCCCATGCATGAGCTGAAAAATGAACAGAGATCCAGATTGCATCCAAGCTGCTGTTTTGTGATCCAGAGTTACTGACCAAATCAATCCGTCAGTGCATCAATTTTATCTGTGGAGAGAAGTTTGTTGTTCTACTGAAACTAACAGAGGTGAGACTGCACATCTTTATCATCAGACATGTCAAACCATCAGCTGAACTGGTGAGGACCAAAGTGGAATACGTATCAAAAATGGAATACGATATTCAGATCTCCACTATAGGCAGTCCATTTTCCACCTAATTTTGTACACAGATCTATAGGTGTACGTGATAGCATTATAACAACTCGGTGCAGATCGTCCTCCTCTGTATTGGAATGTATTTTCTCTCTTTGAATGCAGATTCAATCCCAGCAATCTCACCACCCAGTACCTCATTCATATGTGTCATCAAGAGAAGGAGGAAATCAACACTCTCTGTTCCTCCGGTGGTGGGATTGCGATGCGACCAGGAGGCAGTATCTCCTCCTACAGACGGTGATAGACCTCATCGTCACGATGATGGCTGATGATGTTCCAGATTTGCCCCCCTCCTACCCCCAATTCAAAGCACGTGACTACTGTCCGATCGTAGTATCCAATCCACTCCCGCCTGTATCTTCCTGTGACCCTCACGGAACGAAAGTTGATCCTATGGACGTGGACGAAATTCACCCTCTTCCCGCTGCTTGTGATGATGTTGATGATCACGTGAGTGAAAGCATCGTAACGTCAACTCATCAACAGAAGGAGCTGAACGATCCCATGGACTGGGTCTACACCGATGACCCTTCTCTCCATCGCATGAATTGCGATACAGGTGGACAGAATCGAAATGATTCTCTTATCTCCGAACTCTCTCCTCAATGAGGTGGAGTTGCTCACGGTATCTTTCTACCTTCTTGAGCTCGGGGGGACCCTGCAGGTGGGTATTCTGCTAACGTTAGTTAGGGGCCTGGAGGTGAGTATGATGGTGCTCATTTGGAAGTTCAGGCTGCTCAATCTGACTATCTTCTTCTTCCTCAGGTTTCTTACTGAGGCTGGCATTGTCCTCATGGGTATCTTCCCCTCTACATCATCCCCAGCAGACATCATGCATGTGACAGTTCTGAATCACGTCTGGAAAGCTCAGGTTTGCAATGGCGTAGGTGCTGTCTCTGCCGTAAGGTCCCTGTCTTCCCTTCTTCCTAAATGTCTTCACACCGTCTAGATAGTCCTCTTGTTTCACAGCGCACAACATCACAACATCATAATCATGCAAACTGGCCAGAAGGAGCACTTAACTACCACTAAATTCATCCTAGGCAACACATATGGAGGTCTGTATAGCACAGACGCTGTTTATATTTCATATTTGGCTCAAAACATACATTGTATTTGAAATGGAATACATGTCCAGAAGGGAATAAATAACATTGCTTGATGATTGATACAAGTACAAGAGGTGAAAACAAGCAGAATGGTGAAGATAAAGAGAAGATCACCTTGATGAAATCTTCAAAGCCAAAAGGAATGGGAAAACTAAGTCTTCTGATGCAAATCATTTCCATCATACTGGCATATCTCAACTTGGTAAGGACCAAGTCTCTATCTCACAATGTGAGCTTCCTCTGACTGTTGGGCTATAGATAATTCACATAGTGAGAGTAGTGACCATCAGTGTCTGCAATAGACACCAATTGCTCCTGTTCAACTTGAAAATTCCCTCTTGCAATGTGTTTGGCTAGCAATTAACCAGACCTATCAATGCAGTTGCACTTGATGATGAGATAATCAAAAGTTTCAACATATATCCCATTGGCATCTCTCATTTTATTATGCTTGTACTATTGTTTCTGCTGATGTATTCAATATGGGGTCAACTCCCCACTCCAGTGGACTCAGGGACCCCCATTATATAGCAAAAATACTGCCTTTGTATGCCTCAGAACATATGTCCAGAAAGGATTACACTTGTTTGTGCAAAAAGTAATTGTAATTGTACACCCAGGTATTATTATGGTAAATAATCTACAATGAGAGAGACAGTGAAAGATATCAATAAATCACTGTAGAGGCAACAGATGGTTCTGGATACTATAGATGAAACTGATTAATAATATCTGAAATCCTACTGGATGAGGTGTTACAAAAGTACTCTTCAAGTGCAGTATGACACAAAACAGAATCATTGAAACATTGATATAGTATTGTGAAAAGATAAGTTATGATATGATACCCACTGATTCAGAAGCTCTAAAGGAGTTGTTGTGAGGCTTGTCCTTGTCTTCCAAGTCCCCTGGAATCTCTTCATTCTGAACCTTGTAGTGAGTAGTGAAGGTGGAACGAAGGATTTCTTTGGAAGTTGAAATCCATTCTTCAGGCCATCCAATGGCCTTGAGATAGTGGCTCTTTTGAGAAGAGTGAAGAATTGAGAGGAGTCAGTAAGGTTACTGCTTGCTCTCTACTCACGTGTTGCCATGTGATACATTTTGCAATCGTCGGTCAACTTGTAATACTTTCTGATGGTGGCAGACATGCGTTGCGCTGCTGCAGCAATTACAGGCAACTCCTCTTCTTCCATTCTATCACAGTGATCTTGTAGAATGTGGAAGCACGACAGCGTATTGGGTAGGAGAGGCGCTTTCTTCTGGGAGAACAGCAGAGTGGCTTCCTTCAGCAGAAGGAGAACGTGCCTGCACAGTCTCTGAGACGAGTCTGTCTCTGCAGGTCATTAATCTGATGTGTCCAGGCAAAGAAAAACCAGCAAATGTGCAAGGCAGAGGAAGGATAGAGAGGTGATAATGATGACGCTGGGGATGTTGATGGCAATGACTCGTGATAGTGTGTCTTTCAAATTGTGGAAGACAACACTCTGGTTAGATTCAAGTGTAAGAGGCATGAGATGGCCCTGGAAAGAGATGTGCTGATTCCAATGGTATGTCACACAGGTCACAAAAACAATGCCCAACTTGAGCAAAGTCCATATTACACTATAATTTAGTGTACATACACTATTATTTAGTGTAATTCTCACTTTACTCTGATGCAAATGTCTGGACAAAAAAATGGATTGCACCAGCGTGTAGGCCATGTGTCTCTCTATCTTTTCAATGTGTCATCTGTGAGCTGACACCCTCCCTAAACTATGACATGACCTACGTAATGCGTCAGTGATGGTAACATTGGGGTGTCAGCCTTACAAGAACTCTCCTTTGGAGAATTTCACGGTTGGGTCCAAGAACTGCAGACTCAGCTGCTTCAATAGGTTTCAGCCTGTAGGAACAAAGCTGCTTGATGATCTGTTGTCTATCATCAGAGAAGAGGACAGGGGACTGTCCTGGGTTCTTCTTTGCATGAATGAACTGAGTGAGGACATCATCGTCCATGATGGCAACTGATTTAGCTCAAGATGACGGCTGTTGGTTCAATTATCTACTGTCAAACCTCACTTAGCCGTTGGTAGGGCGGGAATAAGAATAAAAGTATATCACAAGTGTTTTATCTGTTGTTGATGGGATTGCCCAATGATTACATCTGAGAAGAGTGTTCCAAAACAATCATCCCCGTGAATAGGTGCTGATTATTATGTGTTGACTCAATGTCTTGTTATCAATCATCATGTTGAGTCTCACCTTGTTATTCAATTACATTCAATCGAGCGCAAGCCATTAATTTTGTGTATGAAGCAATCCGCTGAAGAAAATGTTATCATCATAACGCTGGAAATCAGATCATGTGATTGACCATGCAAAATCACTCACCTCAACAGATCGATGTTCTGCTGCAAGAGATATATCACAATGGAGTTAAACGAGATGGGCTGCCGTTGGCTGTGTGATGTGTCCTTCTGTTGGCTTTGTAGAGCCGGTTAAACTTTCGGGCATAGCCCATAGTAAAATGCAATGGGCCCTCCTATGCCCAAAAGGGGAACCAAAATATTTTCCGGGCATGCTACAGTCTGACTCATTCTATTCTTGGAGTTCAGAAGGTGTCACAATCTCATGATCTCGTGATCTGGTGTCACTCAAAACGGTGTATGTGATAGAATGCGAGCAATGGCATTCAATGACATCATCGTGACATATGTCATTGAGATACCAGCGACTTGCTTTTATCTACCTCCCTTGAAATGTCCTCTTGAATATCTCGATCCATGTGAAGCTGATATGAGGAAGGATGAAATCCATTAGATGAGCCGAATCCGGCATGGAACATATGAAGAAAGGTTCGATTCCCACGTGATGGACTTTTCGAAGAGAATGATCTGGATGATGCACCAGCTACCCCAGAACTGTGTGACCCTGAGGCAGAGAGTGGCAATCCAAAACATAAAATTCCATGCCCAAACAGTGGCAGGCTTTGTAGATGACTCGGGAAATCTCTGGTATTGCGCCCAATAATAAGTGGTCAAGGCAGTGCTGAACATCTGTTCTGTTCTGTTGTGATTATTAATAACCACGCTGCTCCGGTGCTGATGAAGGATGGATCTTCGAGGGTGAACAGCATGGAGAACCCAATGGAGATTGCGAAGAGGGTCGAGATATGGTGGGTTATCATTGGAATCCTCATTTTAGTTCGAAGGGCAGCTCCGTGCAATAGAGGACGGCGACTATATCGCGGGCGTACTGAAGGAAATTGAGTCTGTGTGGGCGGTATTCAAGCCAGAAGACAGGTATGGCTGCGAACTGTAATTCCAGGGCGACGGTAGTGTAAACAACCTCAAGGACATAGGTGACCATCGTTCTGCGATGTTCGTGGGTGAATTCCTTCCAACATATCATCTTCCCCACGACATGATTGGGCAAGATGACTTCGTGAAGTGGACGAACAAGGAAGTAGGTCGCCACGATGAGGGCATAGATGTTGATCTATTTTGTCTCAAGGCGGTAACCAAGAGGGAGTCTGTGGTAAAATTCTCTCACTCAACATCTCACTAAGAGACGTGAGAGTCGCCTGATCGAGAGAAGACAGAACCGGTGGCGCCATAGTGGATGCCCTTGTGTGTGGTTGATATATTGTGACTCCTTCGAGATTCCCCCTCCGCTGAGGTCCCAGGGATCGATCATCTTCTTATCCGTCAAAATGATGTGAACAAGAGACATTTCCTCTTCTCTCTTGTGGACTCCGTGACTGTCAACAAATGTACACATTGTATTATTACGTTCCCAGCATTTAAATCATTGTCCATTATGCAATCATTGTGGATAAGAAGATGAGATGCCTTCTCAGGTGCCCTTCTTCTCCGCCATCTTGCCTCTCAATTCTTCGAAGGGGGTAGCGGTAGGTGCCCCACTCTCTCCAATCGAGTCTTTCCTCCTTGAGTGCTACCGTTCAGCGACTTATCACTGAGAATGACGGCTAGCAGACCTGTGTACCTTCAGAATCAAGTTGTAATTCGACAGATCTCCACCATTTCATTCGATGTATCCACGATCATCACATTCTCTCTACCTCTCCGATACGTACGGTACGTTCGATGTTATGTTCCTCGCGGAGAAAATTCACGTAAGAGTGTAGTCTCTCCCACGTTGGGTGATATGCGGATGTAAGGATACGTTATACGGTTCTTTAATGATCAGCGGTGAGGTTTGTACCTTCAATAGCTCGTTGATATTGTCTCATCGCTTGTATCGAAGCTCCCATCCAATCTCTTGACAAGGCTTCTGCATCTCGTGCCAAAAGTATGCTTGCGATAGCTTAATGCCTTTCGGGGATCTCGTTTCGTTGAGTTGTCAAGAAGCACTCCATAAATTGTCCATGAGTCAAACCTTAAAACCTGTGGACGAGCTGGGGTCGTTGAGTATCACTCATCAAGAAGCCGAGGTGCAGTATTCATCACATGATGCGAGAGTTTATTTCTTGATCAAACCCAAAATGTGCTCTTTTACACTTTTTCTCAAGCTGGGTAGATGGTATCCACCTTCCAGTACGCTGACTATCTTTCCTCCACAATGTTTGGTGGCCACCACCTTCATCTTGTCCGTCATGGCAAAGTAATCCTTCTCTTCCAATTGAAGTGCCTCTGTTCTGGTTCAATTGTCTGACCAGGATGAGAAACACACCAGTAGGGTCTCTCTTATGAGCATCAAAACCTGCGGAGATGAAGAGGATGTCTGGTTTGTATTCATCCAGCCTGGGGATGATCTTCTTATCAAATTCCTCCATGAACTCTCTACTTCCGGTACCCACGGGTAGCCCTATGTTCACCACATTCTCCCCCCTCTGTACCTATTTCTCTATTCACTTTTCATGTCATTCTGCGTTCGTTCACCTCGTTACCACCAGTGTAAGGATAGATATCAGCCGCGTGGATGCTGATAAACAGGAATCCCTCTCGTCCCTTACACCATAGATCAGAATGAGTGTCCTATTCATAGACAATCGGATGGTATCAACAATGGTCGGATGAGATGAATGGAGATTGACGAGTCACTTACACCCAAGATCTCTTCTGTTCCATTTCCGTGATGCACGTCGAAGTCTGAAATTGGTCACAATCAATATCGAAGAGGTGACATACCAACTATGGCAATACGTTGGTAACAGTAAGTGGTCTGAGCGTAGATGGCTCCCATGGCGAGGTTATTGATGATACAGTACCCCTGTGATGTGGCCCCGGCAGTCTGTCCGTCCCTTCCACAGTGGTGCCCCGGAGGTCTGATGGCACAGAAAGCATTCCTCACTTCTCCCTTACTGACCTACTTTCTTCAGCGCTCCTTCTCAGTTCGATGTTGAAGATGATGTGCATACTCTGTCTATGGCAGATCGAACGGCTCCGTTGGCGATGAGAATGGCCTCCCACGAATCTTTAGACATGAATGTATCACAGTCCTCTTCCAACTGAACTCCATTGTCACTGGAAATGTCAGCTGATGATTTGGTCTCTTTCGTTTCACCCTAATGGCTGGGACATCTGAGTGACGTGTATGGGTAGATCTGATTGGAGAACCATATTCTTCATCTTGTCCAGATACTGTTCAGTGTGGATCACCTTCAAATCTTCCATCTGGATCTTGTCTATCTGTTCAATCAATTGAATAGATTTCGGATACCTTCACGAATTAGCACAGAAGAGTGATCACTCAAATTCACTTGAGGACCAGATCATCCAGAGCTCGCTTGACGTAGTCTAATCTCTCAGGCTTTTCATAATGCCAGTTGGGCACATAGTGTTTCTTGCACTCCTCTGAGAAGAATATCGCCGTCGGCTCTTCTGACGCCATTTCTACGGGCAAGTTGGTGCTCATTCTCACTCTGCCCGGTGCCTCTGTGTATTCGATCTCTTTTTTTTCCTTGTATTTGAGACGCTTCGAATGTCACTCTCGTGAGAACGCATCTCCTCTCTCACTCCTTGGTCCGTGGTGGCACTTCTCGTGATCATTGTCGACGTGTAAATTCGCTTCACTTCTTGCTGGTGGATGTCAGAGCGGTTCGCATCGGTGGATCTCACGTCTTCTCCCCTCAACTTGGCCAAATCTTTTCCTCTGATTCGCAGCATGGAACCCCCGATGATGAGATCAGACATCACTCTCTTCACGGTCTCTCCGTTGATCATCAGATCCGCCTCCTCTCCTTTCACATCTACGATGATCCCACTCTCGTGCCGCTTCACTTGATGAGTCTCCTCTCTTATGTTCTATCTCACCTTCAAAGTATGATTCCAAAATTTGGCAGAACATCCGATGACGCTGTGAAGATGTCAGAGGGGAGATGGTGGTAATTCTTACTTATCGCGACTGGGTTCTGTGAATGCCTCGCCGACTCTTCTCTTGCTAGAGGGAGGGGGACGTTCCATGACAGAGAAAGTGAATTTGCCCTCTAAGAGAGAGATGTAATCACCAGTTCGAACACTCGTAATCTTTCCGGGGCTGACCATGCGAGGAACTCCATCTCTGTTCATCACTTGGATGGGATGCAATCCTTTGACATCATCAGATGAATTTGCGAATGTTAAGATGTAAGATGTTCAAAAGTGGTTTAGTCGATTAAAAAACAGAAATGTTGGGTGAAATACATAGGTAACTCTTAATGTCTGTCGGTATGATCGTGCAAATAATCAATCACCCATCGCTTCAACCTGAAAGCGGCCTAACTGCTCCGTTGGCTTGATAAGGAGATGTTTTCTGCTGACTCTCATCTTGTGTTCGTCGTCTGCAGATCGTATGTGTGAAAGGCATTTTCTTCCAACCACAGTGGGTTCTGAAGGTCTGGAATAGAGGTTGAGTGTATTGTTATATATTTATATCATAAAAAAGGCTGAGGTGAAGCCATGTGAAAACATCTTCCACATGGACGGCCGATCTTGGTCAAGACAATCATCACTCACGATAGTTGGATCTCATTGTTGGAACATTCTATCTCAACCAAATAGAACTCTGACTTTTCCCCTTGTCTCTTTGTCATCTCAGTCCAGGCTGATACGAACAGGAGGAGTGTTCCACAACTATTAGGCTGTCAGACATCGTAGTTTACATGAAGTCACAAGAGGATATGTTGGAGTCAAATAGAAGACCTTTCGTGTGTATGTTTCTGCGCTCTCTGAGCTTTTTTGAATTGAATTCTCATGTCACGTCTACATTTTTGAGAGCCACAACGAGAAATGCCAGACCACCAACAGGCTTATCGACTCTTCTTTATCTATTCCTTTCCTTCCATTCACTCTACAGCTTCCTTGGTAAATATACAGCTTTGTCTCTTCTACTCTCCTTTGTCACGGCTCAGCCGTCGCCGGTTCGTGCATTGCAAGGTCCTTCCTCACCTGTTCACGTTTATTTCAAGCCCACAACCTTGACCCACCTCATTGATGAAAGTCAACACGTTCAACACTCCCAGTGTCGCGTGCATGCCCACTCCGTGGTTCTCGTTTCTCGCCAGCTTCGAAAATTGCTCCGCCCTGTGGAAGGCCTGGCGCACCATCGTCAGAAGTGAAAACTCGTAAAGAGGCACCTCAAAGATCTTGACCATCTCTGTGACGTTGTTGCTGAAAGTGGGTCGTAGCTGCGGAGTGGAAGTAGAGGGTGAGTTGGTCTGATTCGTTGTGGGAGGTGTTCCTGCCATGGGTGTAGTGTGGTTGGTACCTGAAGAAGGTGGTTGGGTGGGAACAGGAGGTTGGGAGGTGGGCTTGGTGAGGTTGCTGATATCCTCCTTGACAGATTTGATCTTATCGGAGATCAACATTTTCCTCATCATGGCGGCTCCGATGCATTGATGACTGTTTCTCTTCAACTTCTCTTCTCTTCGTCCACTCACCACAGAGACGCCAGCCGTGGTCCCTGGGATTCGCAGCTCTGTAGAATACTCTTGAAGAATAGTGTCGTCTGATCATACATCATCGTGGCCTGCTTCATCTCCTTGCGCTGCTGTTTCCCTCGGTGAGACGTGCATCGTACACAGATTCTCACCTCCCACAGATATGCACAGTGGAGGAACTTGAGTCCAGATTGAGTGTATAACAAGACTCCCTGCTTTCTGTCCAGCTTGTCTGCTGCCCTCTTCAGTCGTGTGGCCTCCTTCTTGATCTCCTCTGGATTGTCTGTCATCGTGCTCTCCGTGTTAGTGATCGGTGGTGTTCCATCTTTCTGCTTCTCATTCACAGCGCTCTGTTTGATGCTCGCTTCCTTGTCATCACTCTGTCAACATTGAATATGACCCATCTACCCCATCCTCACCTTCTCCTTGTCGTTCTCCTCTCCTTTTATCTTTTCCACAGTGTCCTCACGCTTTTTGTCTCTCTTTTCTCTTTCTATTTGCTCTTCAGTCGAATCTCACCCTCCCCTCACCTCTCTCCCTCTCTTTCTCTCTCTCCCTCTCTTTCTCTCTCTCTCTCTCTTTCTCTCTCTCTGTCTCTTTCTCTCTCTTCTCCTCTTCCTATTCTGTGTTCAGAACAAATACAGGCATCCACTCACCCTCTTATTCGTGTCTCTTCCCTCACTTCTCCTGGCTGAGGAACATCAGACAACACACCTTCAATCCCATCTCACCCTCTCCGTTCTTTTCCACCTTCTCCGTAACTCTCGCCTCACTCTTGTTGGGTGAAGTCTGTTCCTTGGGTGATTCACGCTTACTCCTCTCTTCGCTCCTCTTCTGTTCGAAATGAATGGATGACATCATATAGCTCTCTTCACCTCTTCTCTCTCCGTGGAGTGTTCTCTGTAAGGCTCCGTCCTCTCCTTCTTCACTCTCTTCACTTCCTTTGATTCGAGTGCACTTCCGTCGGTGATGCTCTCCTGACTCCTCTTCTTCGTGTTGGGTGGTGGATGATTCTTGGGGAGGAGTTCTGGTGGAATCTTTGTGACTTCGGTGGGATCATACAGAGGAGAGATCATCACCGGTAGACTTCCGGTCATCTCCTGATCCCTGTTCATTCTCCATGTCTAACGTGATGTCGTGGGAGGAGGGAAGCGCAAATGAAGTGGACTCACCTTGATCATAGAGCGAGGATCTTTACCGGAATGTCGATCTTCTGTTCTCCTTCTGGGTGTTGGCGAATGGGCTCTTCTGTGATTATCATGTTGGGTCCGCACATCTTCCCGTCCTCTCTCTTCCGAATGACTTCGAGAGCGTGACCTGGAAGTGGAGGAGTTCGCATTGGCCCTCTGTGATAAACTGTAAGGCCAATCAGTCTATGTGATTGAACGTGAAGACAAAGAATCGACAGAGAGGGTACTGTGTGGAGAGATACCTGTGGAAGTCTAGTTCCATCAGATCTGGATTAAGGTTTACGCCAATAGATCCATATTGGTCAGAGACTTCCCCTTCATTTCGTCGAGTACGTCTGAGGGGTCCTCGATCGTGATACCCATCCATTCCCATCTTTACATTCGAGATGCGGCGGTCAATCTCAGGATTCATCTCTTTCTCTGCACCAGGAAGTGCTTCTGAAGATCTTTGAGTACCAAATCGAGGTTTGTATCGCAAAATGGAGGAGAAAGATGGTAGATGAAACGCACCCGATGAGAGACAGAGAGGGATAGTGAGGATGAGACGATAGAGTCAATCTATCGTGTGAGCACAGACACAACCGTCGCTTTTATAAATTGCCGGAGTTTGGACGCTTCCGCGCAAACAAAGAGAGAGGAAGAAATTCCGTGTGGTGAACCATGGCCACCCGTTTGTTACACACTTGACTGTGACACTCACATTCATCGCAACACTGACACCTCCATCATCCTACGTCACACTCTCCTCAGCTTCACATCCACAGAGAAACACACCGAGACCAACATTTGTTCACCAGTTAATTACAGAGGACGATCGCAGGGTGGACTGGTGAACTTAGGGTTCCACTTTCGACTGGAGAGGGTGAGTCGATCTCTCCACTCTCAGACCTCTACCTGATTGTCTCTGGAACTAGGCCACAGCTTGATGATGGTCGTGTTCCTGCAGTTCTTCCTTATGGGTGTCCTCGGCTCTTCTTCCTCCTCACCATCTGGCTCTGGCAGGGGTGTTGTGCTGAGTCCATTCTCCACGGCCTTCCTCCTGAACCAGTGGTAGATCCCCTGTGGTGTCCAGTTGACCTGTCCCCGTCAATTCCTTCAGTTCTGATGTTCTCACCTCTCTGGCCAAGTCCTGTCTCTGGGAGAGGGAGGGAATGGCACGGATCTCCTCAAACTTCTTCTCGAGGAGATTCCTCTGAGCGGGAGATCTCTTCGAGTAGCCTCTCTTCTCCTTCTTGGGCTGGGGGGACTGCTCGATGATGAGGGGCACCATTCCATTCATGTGTTGATGTCCATTCCCCACATCGGGATGCATCACTTGTGTCACTCCGTGTGGGTTGTTGGCGATGCTTCCCTGCTGCTCTTGGATCATGGAGTCCAGCATCATCTCATTGGTGAGAATGGAGTGTACTTCGTCCATCATGTCCATGCTGTCTTGTTGGGCGTGCAGGAAGGCAGGCTCTCCATCCACTCCGTTCATCTGCTGGTGGTGCTGCTGGTGGTCCTGTGCCTGTTGTTGCTGATGATCCTGTGTCTGTTCTTGTGTCTGCTCTTGTGTCTGCTCTTGCGTCACCTCATCCTGCTCTTCTGTGTGTTCTTCCTTGTTCTTCTTTGGGGAACTCTTGTCCATCGAGTCCGCCTTCCTCTTCTTTGGAATATCGTACACTTGTACCTACTCTCCCTCACTCTCTCTCCTCTCTCCTATCTCACCTGACAGGTGGACAGATCCACTGGGTTCTTCTTCCATTCGTTGTACACTGCCTCAAAGGAGTCCATGTCAATCTGTGCCGTATCCGACTGGCACGTACAGAATTTAGCCTTCCTTCCTGCTCTGGGTCACATCCCCTCTCTCCCCTTCCACTCACCCCACTCAATCCACGACTCTGTGGCGAAATTCACCGCCTCGGCACAATTGAATCCGTGGTTGAATCCGCAGTGATAAGAGTAAGGGAACGTGATGACAAATTCTCCGACCTCTTGGACCACCTTTGTCGTTCAGCACGATCCACTCATTGTCATCACCTTCGTCACGGGAATTTTGTTTTGTGCAAGGATACTGGGGGAGATCAAAGATGTCTTGTGGCGTAGGAACTCGGGGCATCCCCTGTACTGCTCTGGAAACAAACTCTGAGCCAATCTCTCCAACCGTGGACCGTGTTCTGTCGACGTGAGAAGAGTTCTCTCGTTGTCGACTCACCGGGAGCAACAGAATACCAACTCTTGGGCTCGCCAAAGTGGAGGTAATTGATGCTGAACAAGTTCATATCTTCCACGTGCCAGGCAAACATGGCCTTCCACATTCCAAAGTAGAGATAAGGTGTTGTGATACCCGGTAGATTCTGTGTTGCACCCAGCTGTGTGAGGTGAGTAGAGGTGAGTGAGCGGACGTCTTCTTACCACATTGAGTATGGAGGGTAGACTGTTGGGATTCCACACTTCCGGTGGATTCTTGAAGGACTTGAATAGACTTCCCGACATATCTGCCCCGTACATGGGGTAGTCGAATTTCACATTCTTCCAGAAGGATCGATCTACCGAATCATTCTCCTGCACAATTTGTCATGGGGTGTATCACATGTGCAACACTCACCTGGTATTTGGATGCTTTGGTTCTCTTGTGCTTGTCTGCATTGGTCTGTTTTGTATCAGAAGGCTCTGTGGGGGGACAGAGGGTGAAGATGTGCTCACGGCAAACTTAGACAGGGTCATATTGGGCTGTTCAACAAGGAGCAATTGATACACTCCTTTATTTCCTGAAACGATCTGCTTGATTGGGCAAGGAATAATCAGCTTTAAAATATCAGTCTGGGTGAAGCTACATGGCGTAAAGCAGAATAGGATTGCAACTCACATCGCCCTCTGCATTCTCTCCGATGTATTCAGAATAATCGAAGGGCTGGCCCCATTCAGGGGGAGGTATGATTTTGCAGATTCCATTGACACACTTGGACTGAATACTCTCGACGTACCTGCAAATTTGATATGAGAATTATAGATACAACATGAATAAAAGATCGTCCCCACTTTGCAAAATCTTTAAACTCTTCCATCGTTGGCGTAAACACAGGGGCCAACTGGTACTCTTGTGTGGTGCTATCCATTATCACCTTTCTCTTTTGGCCTTTCAAACGTCTTCAACGTGATGCTGCTCAGTTTGTGAGGTCACCTCTAACGTGCAGAAACGCGGTTAGTAAACGAACAATAAAACCGCAAAAAAATTCTTTTTTTTCTCTGGGTTGGGCTCTTCGGACTTCGTTTTTTGAAGACGCAATCCGAAAGAGAGAAACCTTCATAAATTGGGTGACATACTTTGGTATTTACACAATCTAACAACGACATAGTAATACACTGAGATTGCTTGCATGGAATTCTATCTGTCAGAAACACATGATCGAATGGGAGAAAAACGTAATGGTGAACGAAGGGTAATCTCTCTGAAGTGGCAACTATCCAGCCATTTTAATCGTTCGTTGGTACATCTGACGAAATCTGTGAAGCTTAAAAGAAGATCTTGAAAGACAGAGATGAGAAGGACACCACATTGGACAGAATAAGGACCACATTTGGTATGTATTCATAACCTTCAACATTGTGGGAGATATTTCCTTTGTGACCATTGACTTCATCATCTCAAAGAAAACATCCTCGACGTCGGTAAGTTGACGTTTTCGGAGTTAAATGAGCATCCTGTCGATTCCGGCCTTGTTGAGCAACGTTCTTATTTCAAAAATCGTATTCCATTCCGGACACGTATTCCATTTCGAATAATACGATGTATGTTTCAAGCCAAATATGCAATATAAACAGCGTCTGTGCTATACAGACCTCCATATGTGTTGCCTACGATCGATTTTGTGGTAGTTAAGTGCTCCTTCTGGCCAGTTTGCATGATTATGATGTTGTGATGTTGTGCACCGTGAGACAAGAGGACTCACGTGAGTGTCACGGACAGAGAGGTTGGCCAATAGCCACATGAGAAGAAGTTGAGCGAGATCAAGCCATGAAATCGATCCAGACTGTCTAACGTGTGATGACATTTTGGAAGAAGGGAAGACAGGGACCTTACGGCGGAGACAGCATTAGCAGCTACACCGTTGCAAACTTGGGCTTCCCAGACCGTGATTTAGAACTATCACATGCATGATGTCCACTGTCGACAGGCCTCTCAGGTGGGGGGGACTGGGTGGCAGACTGCTTGATGAAAGCTATCAAATTAACAGGAATGGGTATTTGAGTATCGCATTCCATCGAATACTCACTTATTTAGGATTATACTCACTCACCAATACTCATTCTAGATATAATGCGTTGCGTTCATTCATCATATGACGGCAACACACGTCACATCACATCACCAATCGCGTCGGCTCTTACGGAGTTCGTGTCGACTTAGCTAAGACAGATGCTATGGTGGAGATGATCTGGATAGGAAAGGAGGATTTCCACTGTACACTACCGAGCCAAACGAAGCCTGGCTATCAGATGTTCGGTTCATCTTGTCAGATTGCCAAAAGACTAGTCAACACGATTAATAGATTTGAACCGCGCAGGACATAGATATGGACTCTTTATTCAATAGTTAACCCCATGAGGATTTCTTCGGATTGCCGAGATCGAATCGACTCACCTCCGCGCACAGCCGATAGCGCCACATCCACCGGAGGACTCTCCGCTCTGGATCACCTGGTAGAGAATATGAACGATTCTCAACAACAATCGGCCTCACCTCGACTCCCCGGCAACGAAGATCCAATCTGCTCGCCCACCGATATCCACCCTCCCACTTGGACCGGATCGATGAACGAAGCAGCCCGGACTCTCCTACGAAGAGTTAATGACGAGCGTGCAGCGGACTCACTTCACTCAAACACTGGATCGAGGCCCGCTAACGGTCGAATTCAACGATCACCACTTACCTCGTCACCATCGGAGGAACACATCCACCCTCCCTCGATGACCAGCTCAGAGGAAACCGCAGCAAACGCACTCCTGGACAACAACGCCAATTTGGCGATACGAGAGAACTCACCTTCCCAAACCAACGAGGAACAGGACTCGCCACACCGCCAGAGCATCCCTGAGGCCCCCCTGATGACGAACTCGGACTAAGAGGTGGCCCACGATCTCCTGGACAGATTGGTAGAGTCAAATCGAGTCATCCGCGAGACGACTATCACCTCTTCAAATGAGACGATCTCGCTAACGAGACAACCAAATCGAATGCACTCACCCCCAGCCCGTGCGCCACGACGAGGAGCCCGGGAGTATTTACAATTCTATCATAATGATCCTCCTACCTTGACTCCTCTAGTTCTAATCCCAAGCTACCTCCCAGTTTGTAGAACGATGGGGAGTCGCTTGTTGAGTCCGTGTTTTTTTCATCTTGGTGGGGCCTCTGTGCTCTCTGTACCTTCTGAGGATGATGTGGAAAGATAAGGGAAATTTATCACCTGAACACGGGGTCCACCGGCATCCCAGTGACTGTTTGGGTCAGTGACGATCCACAACGTCGTAGATAGAGTGATTCACCCATCACAAGGTGATCAGGTACACCCATGGTCTTCAGGTAGGCCTTCGATTCACCGTTGAAGACAAAATATTGACTCACATCGGGCTGAACCCAACCGCTGTGGACAGGGAAGTTGGTGATGAGTAATGTGGAAGGGAACTTTCTCTGATCGATCGTCAGGTGATGCAATGAAGGAGAGATGATGGAGAGACTCACTCCCTTCTTCGCTCTCCATACACCGACGACTTCTGCAGGGGTCATGTGCATCCTCGATCGTGAGATGTATACCCTAATCAACGAGACTAGGAGGTTTCTCTGCTCTTGTATCTTTGCCTGTATTTTGTATGAGTTGGTGTTTCACATGGAGCCCACCTCTTCATGTTCTCAGTGCTGTGATGTATAAATAATGGTTGTTTTTCGCACAACAGAGCCCAACGTGATGGCGGCGTGTTGAGTAAATGGGACCCTCGTTTGAGCTGCGAGAGGTGCGTATTGTCATCACATCTCCTTTGGCCTAACATTGTAAAGACTAGAGGACGATCCACCATTCGGATAGGCAGGTCCCTCAGCTGTAAACCTGATTCTGAGGTGGAAGGGCTTATCAGTGACTTTCTGTCAGAGATAGATAAGAGTAGAGAGACAAGAAAATGGATCGAGGAGTGGATGGTGGATCAGATGGTCTTTTCTCTCACAAAAGACAAGCTGAATTACGCCTCACTCCCCTGCTCGTCATTCTGTCCTATGAGACATCAAAGATGCTATATTGCTGAAGGAGAACTGGAAGAGCTGAGATCGTGGATAGACGACAATGCAAGGGTTATCTTTGTCCCCCAGTGGATCCGAGATCACTTTGTCCTCCTCCTGAGACGCGCGGGAAACTGGACGATTTTCGACTCGTTTGGATCAAAGAGCACAGTCAGATTAGAAGATATCTGGGACACCCTCACCACTTTCTACAAGAGTAAGATCGTAAAACCTCGAATCATATCGGAGAAGCATCGTCCCAGACCTGCAGTACAACTACAGCTTGACGATTACACGTGTGGAGTATGGCTCCACGCCTTTCTGAAAAAGTATGTCAACGTAGGAGACCTCTTTGATTTGAATCATATGGTGCCACTGCAGCCAGATATAGCTCTGGTCCGACAAGAATATTTTGATACTCTCACGCACATCTTAACTGAGAAGATGGACTAGTCCCCGAAAATGCCGCTTCGAGAGAGTCCGTCCGCGTTGTTTAGACTGAAATTTTGAATGCGGAAGACCATCGGATGAGAAGACGCGACCGAATTTGCGGCTCTGCGTGCTTCTCTTGCACACCCGATTCATAATTCCACCAAGACAACAAGGACAGAGACGATGGAACCTGTGAGCCAAAACGTGGAAATCCAAAGGCACCGACCATTTGTATGGGGTGTCAGTCGGGTTACCATGCCGATTGGACTGACATGTGGACCTGGGGGCAGATGTCGGCACCTCCGCGTTGACATTGCCTCACCTTAAGAGGGTTACAAGAACTCCTGCCGACATCTATATCCATGACGACCCCCCCCGAAATCAAATATATTTTTGTTCCTGTTTGTCTCTGTTGTGTAGTCGACAGAGACAAAGGTAGACTGTGTAGCTTGTATTCTTATTTGGTATTAATACCGCACCTCCGCGTTGACATTGCCTCACCTTAAGAGGGTTGCCAATAATCACGGAGGCTGGAGGGAGCACAGCACAGCCATCAGGCGGTTGTGAACAATTTTCGCTGGGCTGCGGTGCTACCCTTCTCATTTTTTATCAAGAGAACAAAAGATGAAGAGACCAAGTGCGCTGCTCTGCCTCACAATCCTATCCATCGTGTCTGCACAGAATCTGCTGTCTTCCACAAAAGCCACTTTTACCTTGAACAATGAAAACATCACACAGACCACACAGAACTTTCAAGGTACAACGCTCTTACTTTTCACTGGCACGCCTGTCTTCTACTTTGCCAACTTGACCCACTTGCCAACCACGGCGTCACAAGCGACATCCAACATCCTCAGATTCAACACTTCTCAGTTAAACGGCACCATCCCTTCCACAGAACAGATCACGGGCGGTTACGTTCTATCGACTGCCGGATCACCCGACGTGTGGTACCTCTTTGGATTAACAAATCTATACGAGATCACCCCCATGGGCCCGGTTTCGACGCCCACCGTTAATGCCTACGCATCAAACAGTGGACTCGGTCTCGCACGTGAAGGCACTGTCCGTAACAGAACTCTCTACATCCCAACTGGACCCGGTTTTGGCTCCACCGCGCAAGTCAACACCTTCGACCTCACTGCCAAGACATTCGGCTCCGCCCTGGCGACTGGTAACACGGCTGGATCCACCTCTGCTCACTACAGAGCCAGCGACGACACTTTTGTTTTCCTATATCTGAACGGTGTTCTTAACGGAGGATCTGTCGATGTCATAGACGGTGCCACTTTTAATAACATTGGAACTCTGATCATCCCCGTAACTGCGGTTGTGCCCAAGGTGAGACTCACATTATTCACGTTATGACATTTCCTGATCACGTGCAGGACAACACAACGCAGATCATCCAATCCAATAACGGCGTAGTTCAGAGTTATAGCCTTTCCAGAGTTGATGTTGCGGACGTTTACAGTAGCCAAAATAAACAGGTGCAGTTTCTGCCAGCTCTTGCACCCGGTGCCAACGGTTTCACCTTTTCAAACACAAGTATGTCTCTATATATGACCGAGACATCAATCTGAGTATTTACAGTTGTCTTCTATAACCCCAGAAGTGCGGATGTTGCTTTGGTAGTGACCGGCGGCTCGCCCCTTGCTGTATTCCAACCTGCCAGATACACAGCTAGAGGTCTTCAAATAGCCAACCCTGCAAGCCTGGACACAACCAGCCCTACTGTCGTTGGTGCCGTTCTCAGCGTCAATGCCACGAGCAATCTATATTTCACACAGAACACTGTATACGTGGCAGATTCTATTGGATGCATTGGCAACTGCTCTTATCCACAGGGCTCATGTGCCAGCTACAATTATTACGACCCAGGCTACGGCTGTAACTGTGCGAGTGGCTTCACTGGCGGGTATTGCGAACACGTCGCCCCAACTACATCTACCACCTCCTCAACCTCTCCATCGTCAACAAACAACAGCGGAACGGCGGCCACAACCACTGCCCCAACAGGCTCTGCTACCTCAGTTTTTGCCTCTGTATTTGTGATCGCAGTGATCCTTGCTCTTGGCCTTTAGATTCCCTAGTCCCTCAAACCCTAGTTTACAATAAATCAAACTTTATGTCTTTATGGTTGTGATGAGGAGCATGAGACATTGACGATTGATCTATGGTGACGACGTCAGGATGTATTGTCATAACCGGATACAATATATATTGAAAGACGACTATTGATGAGGTCATTTATCTACATCCTGCCAACAGTTTGTGTTTTGTTACTTTTGGGGGTGTCTATGGCCTTGGTGAAAAAACCTACGCGACGCTACGTAGGAAAACCAGGCCCGTAGAATTTTTCCTCATCAATGCACCCCACGTTCCGCCATTGAGACTCTCGTTTCTCCCCTCCCGCTTCGGCGATTTTTGGACGAGTCCCATCGTAGCTCCTCTCCGGCTCCACCGGTAAGTCCACAGTCAGCTCCCCCTCTGGTCCGGCAAGTCCCGTCGCAGCTCCTCTCCGGCTCCACTGGTAAGTCTACAGTTGGCTCCCCCTCCTATGATCTCTATCGTGTACAAACGTATGATGTCGTCGTTTTCGATTTGGAAGCTGTACGATAGAGAACGAAAGGATTTCTCGATAATAACCGTGAAGAAGCATCATTCTATAGTCGACATGAACTTTTTGAAGAAAACATGATATGTTTCAGCAAAGCGGCGTTCGGTGAATGAAATCCAATCTACAACGAGCCATACAAGGGAGAACAGCTCGTCCAACATCTCAGAAGAGGAGCGTCAGCAGCTGCTCAACGTCCAGAAAGTCTTAGAGGCCGAGCTAGAAGTGACAGCCACCATCATCATGAACGCAGAACTGACTTTCACAATAGACGAGATCACAAGCGAAGGTAGAGCTAGAGAAGAAGCTCTACGAGGTGGAACACAAGTATCAAGAGAGGATTACCAAACAGAACACAGAAGGCCCTTCTGTGAGTTGTAGAGAAATGGACTATAATATTCCCTTTTACTATGATGCGGGTACATAAACGAATGGCAACTTTCTGTGGAAAGAGTTGCATTATTTATTCTTTGGGGTTTCAAGACCAACTGGCTTATCTTTGATTGCAAGATGGTCTTCAGCGTCAGGTATCGGTTTTGCCAAAGCAGTGGCCGCTTGTTTCTCCTTCTCCTCCTCCTGCTGCTTCTCTTTCTGCAGTTGGTGTTCCACTTGGATGTTCTTGATCTCCTTCTGCTTCTCTATGATGGCATCTTCAATATTCAGTGGTCCAGCGGGCTGTTTTCGATGAGAAGGATACGAGGATCAGCACCAACCTTATCCTTGAGCTTCGTTGCTTCCTCTGCATCCTACAGAAATGACTCAGAGCCTACCCCACAGTCGTCTCACCTTTCTGGCCTTCTCTTCCTCCAAAGCTTTCAGTTCTTTCTTTTTCTCTTCTTCCTCCAGCTTCCTTCTCTCTTCCTCCCTCTGCTTCCTCTCGGCTTCTTCCTTCGCCCTCACTGCGGCACCGTACTTGTTGATCTGATTCTTCACATCGATTCGACGAGGCTACATCAGTGAGCACGTTCATCGACACAAGTGTCCAGGACATAATGGTAACTCACCGGTGAATTCTCCACCCATTTGACGTGCATCATCTGTCGGTAGCTCTCCTCGAGATGCTTGGTGAAGAGATAGGTGTCGAACAGTGGATTGGTCTGTCTTCCCTCCTCTAATCTCTTTCGAATCACCTTCATCTCCTTCGGATGCGTTCCATAGTGTCTGGCCAGCTGGATGTAATGGGCCGATGAGTTGGCGATCCTGTTCTTCGTCAGGGGAGGAGAGAGAGTGGAACTCACAGCTCAGGGATACCAGAGGTGATGGCAAAGGAACCAGCAGCACGAGATGCCATGGTGGTGAGTGGATGAGTGATGAGAGGAACACCTCCCCACAGCATGTCTCCCGATGTGGAGTGTCCGTTGTATTTGGGGATCTGCCAGTATGAGAGGAGGAGGAGAGGAGACACTCACATCGAGGTACAGATTGCAGATGGTCTTCTTGGCAATGTGATCCAAGCCTCCACCTCTCTGGAAGAGGATCGAGTACCACTCGTTCGTTTCCTTCGTCTTGCCATCCCACAGTCTGATGTTCTTGTATCTCCTCGCTTCCTTCTCCAAGTTCAGTCGTGACTCATCGTTGTAGTACTTGAGGATGAATGATGAATTGGGGGTAGTATCTAAGATCTGCATCCTGTAGACACAAGTTAGATCTATAGATGAGATAGATGTAGAATGTATGGATGATGTGGCTGTAGAATGTATGGATGATGTGGCTGTAGAATGTATGGATGAGATGGAACGTACCAATCGGAGAAGATGTAAGGATCGAGACGGTAGTTGTTCTGATGGTTACAGAAGAAGAAGGGAGGGTTGGAAGTGTCCTTGGGTATTGGGGTGTGGAAGTATTCTGACTTGATGGTATCAGCCTTTGGAGTGAACGGATAGTACTGCTTGTGGTCGAAGATGTGGTACGAGTGGGGCAGGGCCACAATCTTCTCGGAGTAAAATTGTTCGTGCTCGGGGAGCACAACGAATGGATCGGCGATGATGTAATCGTAGAACTTGGATCCTGTCGTGGTAGCCAGACCTATCATAGATTAGATCCACTCTTAAGTGAAGAAGGATGAGACAATCAAGAGATGAAGGAGAGAAAAGTGTACCAAGCCAAGCAGCGGATATCGTAGCAGGTCTGAGAGCGAAGACATCCATTCTGGCGTAAGCAGTGAAGAGTCCGATGTCGATGAGAATATCCACTTGATGGCTATTGATCCTAAAGACAATGAACGAGATATGAGACGACGTGCTTCACTTTTTGGCTGCCTGGTAAACATCTGCCTCGTGTACATCCACCATGTGATCGATGTTTCGCTTGATCTTCTGATAGATCTCGTCGCTGTGGCTCGACCCTTCGTAACAACTGAAGACGAAGATCTCAAACTCAGAGCGGTTGTGATATTCGAACATGCTCTGGATTTGAATTCCCACGGCATGATGCCTGATGTCAGGTCTGTCTATCGTTACGATCGTTCCATCACAATTCTCCTCTCACGATATGTAGCCTACTCGGATTCTCCTCTTTCCGTCCCACACAGGTGTCTCCAGTGTCTCTGTCTTCCTCTGCTCTCCGTTCAATCTCTATCAATGACATCCACTCTCACCCTCGCAATGTCGTTCAAATTCTTCGTCTGTTTCTCTGCAATGTGATAGATCTGCTCTGCATTGTAGGGCAGATGCAAGGCAGAGAAAGGGTTGACGTTGGGTGCCTCTCCTCTTGAAAACAGATTCTCAGACTCTGAGGAGAATGAACATCGTTTCGTGAATGGAAGATTGTGTCAAAATCGATTCGATGAATCACCTGTCATGATCTCGTTGATGAGTTCGTCGTATCGATTGAAATCGTTGAACTTCCATTGGATGTCACAGATGGAGAGGAGGAGGTTGATCGATCTCTTGACATCGTAAGCCTTCCACAACCATTGTCTGGCGATGTTACTCTTCTCTGGTAGATCACATCATTCGACTCACGCTGCTTCAGCTCCCTTCTCTTGTTTACCGAGACACATGGCTACGTTCTGCACCCAATAGAAATCTCCCTTGTTTCTCTCGTGGGCACTGGCAAAGTATTTGGCGGCATTGCTGGTGTTGTGTGAATGCCTGATGTCATCCTTGTACCCACTTCCAATCTTCCTTATCGAAATACCAGCCACCTTTGTGTCCCAATAGTTTATCTGCGTTTGGAAACTTGGCCAGACCTTCATTGAGTACCTGTGACCCGTTTCAATTCTTGTTATCAAAACAAAACTCACCGCCATGGCTTCATCCCATTTCTTTTCATTTTTTAAACCTTGAGCTCGATTGATGAAATCGTTGATGGCCTGAGATTATCAGGTTCTTTTCACAGCTCATCCTTTAACTTACACCCTCCGATTCTCTCAGTTCCTCCTCTGCTTTCTGTCTTTTGAACTCTTCGTCCTCTCGTTCTCTGTCTTTTTGTGCTTTCTCTCTGATCTCCAACAACAGAAACTCATTGATGTCCGCCCTTGAACGTTCAGCGCACATCTTATACTCGAGACTCACTTGAGCTTTTGCATAATCTTTGGTTCACGTCTGTTTTCTACGACCACTGTGGTGGGCACTTCTCGTGGATTCATGACGAACCATAACGAACTAAGACCGTACATGCTAATGACCAATAAGAAGAGTAGGAATGCTCTATTGGCAAGGGGTAGACGAGCCCCACGCCCATAAGATGAACCTCTGTGCATATTGAATGCGATATGCAAGAGACTCTCTTCAACGTTGCACTCCTCCCTGTTCCTCTTAGTTGCTGCTGAATCGACTTCGATTGTGCGGTTTGTAGAACGGTAACATTAATTGCATGAGTGAATTAATTATAATTACAAAAATGAAACATTGTCCGACAGCCACTGGTTATATTTTCTGTAGATACACATAAATTGGTGCCAAATTATGCAAAACGACCGCTCTAAACTTGATGAGGTCGGTGGGAGTCTGGCTGGTGAATAGAGACTCGATTTGCGTGAAGAAATTGAAGAATGGTTGGTACTGTGCATCTTTCTTGAGTGCCAACAGTTTAGAGAGCTGAGAGGCATTAGAGGAGAAAGAAGTATACATTTCACCTGTGAATCGAATCTTTTGTCCGCTTCACGATCGAAATCGATGGACTCATCAAAGCTGACTTTTCTCAGATTGAAAGTTGTGTCCAATTTGAGGTTGGATATCGTTCGATCCAACAGAACCAGGGTTGCTCTCGCTGCCAATTCGATGGCTGGCATCTTTGACCATTCAATCATCGCACCGATCCTATCCTTACCTTCGTTTTAGCGGCTGAGAGGAGTGATTTGAGTGGATTCATCCTGGCGATATCACTTAAAGATGACTCAAAGGCTGATAGCTGTGTCCAGTTAGATCAAGCTGAGTCATATCTCGATCCACTCACTGCCTCTGCTGAATCCGAATCGAATTTCCATTGGTTGTGCTGCACACAGTGAATGACGAAGAACCACAAGGCAAAGACATCGCACTCGTGGTGCAGAGAGGAATCCGGTTCAAACTTGGAGATCTCGTGGATGCACTGGCAGACAAAGTTGAGCCAGTCGTTTCCGCTCAGATTCCGCAGGACTTGATGCATAGATATGATCATCGTCAGGGCGGCCCTGCTCTTCCTGCACTCCTGATGCATTCAATCACAAGAACGGTGAGATGATGCACCGTCATGAAGGCGGCCTGGGAGATGTCCAACGGATTTTGAAAGTTTGCGATGAGGAAGGGTACGGCGTTGGTCGCATAGCCCTCGAAATTGTTCAAGAATGATCTCAATATCTCCTCGTACAAGGGTATGATGTCCTTCGAGGAGGTCACGGCTTGAGGTCCGATGTTGAGACTCTCTAAGGCCATCTTTGGTGAGAGAGAGGCAGAGAACTGTAAGACTAATCCGGTCAACTTGGTCGTAAAGTTGTTGAGGGAGGGGAGATCTCCTTGTATCGTGTCGTTGAAGAAAGAAATGTCTCTGCCTGTCTTCACATAGTCCACTTCGGTGCTCTTCTGCAGTGACGATTCAGTTCCCGTGTGTCTATGGTTGGTGGACTCACTTGAGATTCGTTGAGGGAAGAATAGACGGCGATAAGACACTGAGGGAGTACACCCGAGTCTTCGGAGCAAGAGCGAGCGATGGGAATGATGACGGTGGATAAGAGACTCAGACGATCGTTGTAGGGGAGGTGCCTGGTTGTGTCATTCGTGATTGACGATGGATGCTCACCATACGGCCGTGTCGTAATCTTTCGATCTGAGGGTTAAGAACAAGAGGGATCTCGCTTCAGTGACCACTACTGCTTTGACGGGAGGGGAGATCATCTCCATGGCAATATCATAGAGAAGAGAGCAGCACTGAAAGATTCAGTTTAGTGGAATCGATCGAGTGATGATGGTAGATGTGTGAGTGGTAATGGAGAAGAGAACAAGGTGACACCTGGATGAGTGCACGAGAGGGGTCAGTGAGACACGCGCTGCTCCTGATTGCATCGGATAAGACTCTGCCTGAAAAATACTCCAGAAAGACTGATGGTCCAGACGACGACCACTGGTACAGTTGTTTCTGGCCTCCTGTCTCTCATTTAATCATAGCTTCAACGTAACGATCTGGAGATGTGAAGGATATGAATAAGATAAATCACCTGTAGCTGTCACTTGCTCTCTGAGAGATGAAGGTATTGCGTGTGGATTAGAGATGTCGATCATCATGTACAGCTGTAAGAAAGTGTAGGCTGCATGATCCTGATCGATATCCTCAGTCGGGGGCCCTTCATCGATGGAGAGGTCCAATAACATCTCCTCTGTATTCTTTCCCTTCTTTCCTCGGCGGATTCCACCCTCTATCTTTGTGAAATACTTTGTCCAATTCAATCTGGAGAAGATGGTCGAGATGGTCAGTGGATCGTGGGGTAGTTGTCTCTTCATCGTCTGTCGTGTGTCATCATATGTCCATGGATCATCTGAATCAGTCAAGTGCAAACCTTGATCGCATCGACATCGCGATAATGGAAGGATGCTGATTCCCATGGAAGGGCTTCAAACCAATTTCTGAAGATGGCAGCGGTGGTGTGCTTCTCCTTACTGCGAACTTTGGCCAGAGCTCTGACGATTCGAACACGATAGAAGACCCATAATCGATCGACCAACTGTGGGGACACAGACTCCACAATCTCTGTGATGAGATTTCCCACGGACCCAATCGATGTGATGATGTCATCGATCTGGCTCCGTTATCACATGCATCTCGTCTCATCCCACCTCAGGTCCAACGCTACACTCCACGCAAGCCGCTAGAAAGGCTTCGATCTCATTCCACACCTACCAAAGATGAGATGAGGTAATATCAGATGAGATAATCGAATGTAAAAAAGCTGTGATGAGATGTGCGAGATGTGAAATAGTACCGGACTGATGGGGAATGCAAATCCGGGAGAGGCAGCCATCTCCGAGAGTGTAGAATTCTCATCGACGATTCGAGTGACAATCGATGGAGAGTCCAGGATGATGTGTCTGGCGATCTGCACGATTCCTACGGCTGTGAGAAGACATGAAAGAGTCTATTCATCCACCTGGAATGTACATGGGAGGCATGGGAAGATGAGAAGTTAAAATGCCCAAGATCTTTCGTGCGATGGGCTCATCTAGACCCTCAAAGTGAATGGTCTCCAACAGATAATTCCACGATTCAGCTGGCCCTCTCGACTGACTACAGGAGATGACAATGTTCACCACCGCTTCCAGATAGGTCGGGAAGTTTTTCTGAATGGAGTGAAGGAAGTGTCAGAATGATCTGGATCACGAAAAAGATACGGCCATGAGAGTGGACAAGATGGCATGAGCAACTGTGTGTAAGGCAGGTCGGGTCAGCATCGTGGGTAGATTGACCAGTAATTGATTGACTTGATCGTCACGCAGGCCATCCTTCAGCTGACTTTATCAGTATCGTGCAGATCTTCCTCACTCACCTCGCCCAGAGATTCTGCAGCATAGAATCGTTCCGCCAATATCTTCTCTTGCTCCGCAGGCAGAGTACACAATCCAGAAGCCAAGGTGTTCAGCAATTCGAGGTATCTGAGGTTTTTCAGTCATGATCGAGAGAAGATGACTCGACTTGTCAGGATGGGAAGGTAAGAAGAGGGCGGGGTTGAAACAGCTGATGAGGGTCTTGAGGTCAGAGTGAACTTCACCCTCTCGCGATGTCAAGAGGAGAAGCATGAGTCTCTCCTGCACTTGACTGTTGTCTGCTCACGGTCATTCTCAGAGGATTTTGACTCGGTCATACCTCTCACGAAGGTCTTTCCCAACTCATAGGCTGTTGAGGAGATGGTCTCTGCTATAGGTACACTGGGTATCTTACCATTGAGGACCAACATGGTCAAGGAGAAGAATAATTCGATGCCGATGGCTCTCATGTCGTTCTGAGAGTGTCAGACATAGGATGATCGTTGTGTGATGCTCACCTGAACGATGGATTTGATGATGTACTTCAATACGGTAAGGTTCTTGGCCAGAGATTTTGCAATCTTGAAGAGGTGAGAGAAGTGCATGGAGAACTCTCTTCGGTTGTCTTCCAGCTCGTACTTGATCGAGTTCGATCCCTCCTTGATGTCGTTTCCATCACATCGAACCAGTCCAGGCCTCTTGCAGTGAGGTCCCAGATAACACGCCACCGACACTTGTGTCACCCGCAATTCATTCTTGTATAACGTTCCGATCATGTGCAGGAAATCTCTGTCCATTTTCTGTCTTCACTTAGCTCCTTCTTCTTCTCTGTCTCACCAATAGTCCATCAGAAACCTCTCCGTAGACTTGTAATTCGGTTCGCAGACTATCGACGATGGGTAGCACATCTGATCCCTCGTGGGATAGATCTTGATTCCCTTCCACGTTGGGGATGCTCGACATCGTGCGGCCCACCTGTCAGGAGTGTGAACGATGTGATGAGTAGAATGATCACCTCGCTGAGGAAGTTGGCGAAGGATTGAAAGTAGGACGAGTTCGAGTTGGGAGGGTCCAGTGGAATGGGTAGTAATGCTCGAACGTCTACCGCTGTATCGGGTTCTTCTTCCACCTTTTCAAGATGAGTCTCTACGTGATCAAACGATGTTCTATCGACTCACTGAATTGTTATTGGTGGGAAGGGAGGAGACTCCTCTTTCCGTGTCCATTCCTGCATCTGAACCCACTGTATGGGTGGGAGGATAGATTTTACTCATGTGCTAGAACATCCATCAGTTTACGATCGATGAGATAACAATAGTCAGACCATAGAGAAAGGATCGATGAGATAACAATCGTCAGACCAGAGAGAAAGGATGACTCACCTGGAAGAGTTCCAGACTCTGAGAGATCAGTTCATCCGCTCGATCTTCATCCGAGAAGTCTTTAGGAAAGTTGAAGAGTTTACCCTCCGACCTACCAAAGATGACATCGCGTGACCATGTGGTGAAGGAGTAATAGATCCTGTAGATTCGAGCGAAATTGGGATTGCTCTGAGCCAACGTGGTGAACGTCCTCGTCAGTTGCTCTTTCGTACTACCGTCCAAGATGCGATTGGCTGAACGAGATCAATAACATGTGAATAGTCGATATCTCACCCAAATTAGGTGTGTGGTCTACTGCCTCGAAGTAAAGAGAGAAGAACTGCTCCCAGAATAGCAAAGCGATCAGACTGTCCTTCACATTGATGGCCAACTCTTTTGCGATCCACAGCCTGATCATTGTCATTGATTTCATCTCCATTCGACAAACCTAGAATTCTTGAGATTCTTTCCGAAAGTGCTGACACCAAAGAGGGAAGTTGAATCAGAGGGATAAGCAGGGTTGATGGTCAAGAGAGAGGCATATGCGATCCACACGTTATTGTCTGATACCATCTTATCTAAATCCTTCTTGTTCATGTTTTTGGTGTGCAGATGGTTGACGATGGGCTCTAAATTCTCTTGATTGATAAATACGCTCCTGACTAGCATGTCCATCAATTGAACGAAGCTCTGTTCGGATGGAATCTGATCAGAATCAGATAGGAACGGATCGATGAGAGACATGTCTCACCGCGTCTGCCAAGACCAGAGTCCAGAGCTGAATCCACAGATCATGGTCCTTCTTCTTGTTGAGGGTGGCCGTCATGACTCTGGATATGACTTCGAATGCCACTTGGTTCTTCCTGCCCTGACCCACCAGATTGCTCACCGAGGAAAGTACTGAATCTGCCACTGAATTTGTCTTCCCCGTGGACCTCATCACTTGCACCAATGCCTTGGAGAACACTGAAGCATATTGTACCGCACAAGGCTTCATCCGGTCAGCATATCGATTCATTCGAAAATTCTTCTCGTATGGATTCAAGATGATGGAATATTAGATATGCATGAATGATCGATGTAGAAACACGTTATAGATGAATCGATAGAGAGGATGAAGGGATGACCTTGAATAGGGAGAAGAGACGGAAGAGGAGATGAGAGGTCAGATCAGGTAGAGGATCCACGGCAGTGAGATGGATGAGAACGAATTCAATCTTCTCGAAGAATCCCATCTCAGACAGCCATCGATTGTCCCTCGGTGTCTTCTTCTGAATGTCTTCTTTCAGCAGTGACATCGTCAGTTGAACCTAATCCTTGTCATTGCAGTTCATAATGGAGACACACCTGCAGGAGAACAATGAACTTGTTGAAGGGAGGAACGTGTGGAGGTGCAGGAATAGACAGTGTCACAGGAAGGTTCAGCACGGCCGTTACAAACTTCCTATCCAATGGTACTGATCAAATCGTCAGTCCCATGTAGCGTGAGGAGATGCTTCACGTTTGACGAGGTTCCAGCCCATCTTAGGGTCGAGCATGATGTTCCACATGTTGTAATCGTTCATGTCTGCATTCTTGGACGCCAGCAGAATGATACTGAGGGCCGTTCGATCGTTATAGTCGGTGTGTTCTAGATCCATCATCTGAAGTAGTCGTAGGCCCATCTTCAATTCTTGCACTCGAACTGTGGGATCCACCGATGATGGGGCATTGCGTAAGTAATGGTCGAACCACAAATCTTCTCTGCTCATTCTCATCGATCTGTCATCCACCTGCTTTATTTCATTCTTCGTTCATTCTTTTCAATAAAATTGGTGATGTGATGATCAACGTGTCTCTTATGTCTATATAGACATGCATGTACATGTGACGTTACATACCTCAGGGAATGTTTTTCTTGAGAGGAAGAAGGACATCCAGTTGAGACTGGATAGATCAGGAGTCCAGCCTTTGAACGACGAGAAGAAGGACATGATCTGATGGTAATCCACTCGTGCCAGGTTTGCACCGATCATCTGCACCACAGATGACAGCAGCGTGGGTTGATGCACCACCAATTGTACCAACTGAATCGATCAGATGAAAGACATCCATGCAATCACCTGTTTCCCCGCTTCAGTGGCGAGATCAGGGAGCAGAGGAAGGATGGTAGGATCGTAGGATCTACCAGAGTGGGCGAGCATCTCTTCTCCGTGGCTACCTGCCACCATCGAGTACCAGAACAGTTCCCCCACCATCGTCTGCAATGTCACGTGCTCTCTCTTGTCACTGCTAACCCTTCCGATCTTCCTCATTAATTCTGTAAGGATGAGTCGACCCGTGACATGAGAGATCATCACCCAGCAGAGGGAAAGAGTGAACGTCGCCCATCTCGTTCATGTCTTTCTTTACGGTCTCCGTTCTTCTGAGCTGCTCGGATGTCAACAGTTCCAACATCATCTGTACGCGGTAAGAATCCTTCTGCTGCTCATCCAGGGAGAGGTAATCTTGTATTCTGACGATGGGTGATCCGATGTGGTACGTGATTCAGTCAAGGTCACATCTCATCATCATCATGTACGAAAGGATATCATTCCATGAAGAATCTGGCAATCTGCAGGGGGTCCAATTGATCCCAAGGAAAATAGAGGAAGAGGGTGGAGATGAGGATGGGGGATGGCCATGGTGACCTCAACAGAGAGAAGAGACAATTCAGCGTCAATCGTTCGAACGTGCAGGCGGCCAACTGGTAGACATTGTCAGTTTGATCACATCTACGATAGAAGAACGAATGGAGAAGTAGAGAACGTACCAGTACGATGCGGCCGAGTGTGATGACTAATTTGGTGAAACCCTTCTCAACGGCCCTGGGTAAGAAGGCATCGATGGGAATGAGAATCTTATCTTTCACTTCTCCTTCACTCCTGCTCGCCATCTGGTACCACGGTATCTGTCCCAATATCGCCAGGTATTCGTTCTATCGGTAGTTGAGTCTTCCTCTCTGTGATCAACTCACCTCGTAGTGAGTGCCGATGACAGGGGAAAAGATGGAAGTGAGTACGTTCTGAGATAAGACGTCCTCTATGCTTCCGATCTGCAAGAGAGAAGCGGCCCAATCGGCACTGTGTGAATTGAACAGTTGATTGAGGAAGAAGGATGCGACACGTTCTGCATCTTCTCTACTCTGCACAACGTGAGCCTTCGAGTTATTTCACATGACTCACATCGAGCTCCGTGTCGTTCGAATCAGAGAGATCAATCAGACTTGATTTTCGGGTCGTACTCTTACCCAACAGATTGCTTCCCACTATTCATTGTCTCAATATCTTCAAAAACGATTGAACTCACTCATCAGTACCAGCTGTCGGATGATGGATACGCTCTGTCCAGATAAGGGTAATTGTGAATCGGCTGCAAAGTTGAGATGTGATCAACGATGGAGAGCTCACCCAAAATACGAAACAATTTGGAGAGGATGTCTTTCGTCTTCTGTGCGTTCTTGAAGTATTTGGAACGATTGGATTGGAGGAAGTGAGTGACTCTCAGCTCTGCTATGGTGACCTCAAACAGAGACGAGAAGACGGGCCCGAAATTGAGACGGTGGAGGTCAGCCACAGCTCTCTCCAAGAGAGACATGTTCTCACGATTCAGGTTGGCATGCCTGACGTTGTAGCGATATACGATCTGATTCTCATCCCCGCAGATTCCAGATGTTGTCAGAGTATCGACATCGAAAGACCATAACTGTGAATTCGCTCTAATATGATGTCAGTCCTATTAGATAGAATAAAGGTACCTTGTGACTGTCTCTTCTAAACGTCGTCTGGCTTGTAAAAACGTCTCGTGCAGGGAGGAAGATCTCTGTAGGTGGGCGAGGTAATCATCGCACAAGGAAGGATCAAATTCCGTGTCTGGTGGGGGTTGATTGGAGTATGAGGGAGGATCAGGACTCTGTTAGAATGACGTCACGATGCATTACACCGCTGCTGATTCAATACCTGTTGGCTTTGCTCGAAGAACAGGAAGTCATCGATGCCTTGATTGTGTCCTCCTTGGTCAGTATTTGAGTGAAATTGAGGGGAGGTGGGTGGTCCCTCAAGGTCTATGAGGGTGGGTTCGTTCATCGTCTCGTGTGCAACTGATGATTGCGTTTACTCGTGGGCCTGCAATGAGATGAGACTGTCTCGAAAAATCACCAAAATTTGGCTGTTCAACGAAACAAGCCGTATTTCATCCAAAAATCAGATTTATTGTGTTTTATTCAGCACTGCTCGGAGCTCAGATCTCTGATGAGGCGAGTGTACACGTCGATTCCTTTCAGAAAGACCTACCCGATTAGTTCCTCTCATCGCACACGCATCAACTGACCTTCTCATTCAGATATTCGTTGTGGTCGTGCAGCAACACGGGTGTGTGATTGATGGGACTGAATCCGAAGGCAGGAATGTTCATGTTTCTAAAGAACCTCGAGTCTGTACCAGCTGGAAAGATCTGAGGATCTACCTTCAAATTTCTGCAGACGTGTCGGTGATGGGCGGTGATCATCTGAGCTCACATCGATTGCATCGAATTCTTCAAGACCTTCCACCACTTTGCATCCTCTCCGATGTCCGTCCTTCCGTTCTTGAAATCACCACTGAGTAGATCAATCGTGCAGCCCCTCTCTTGAGCCCATCCTCTGATCATATTCATGAATCTCTCCAAGTTCTCTGATGCATGTGAGTCCTTTCTATCGCACGGTCTCACCTGTGGGGGGTATCCTCAGATCAAAACCTGCTTTGGCCACGGTTGGAATGACATTAACGCTGATGCTACCCTTCTCCATGTCTTTCCCTTCTGGTGTTCTCGTCACTCCCGCCTGTCTCGCTTTCAGTTTGTTCACGATCGTCTCGTTCGATCGAAATGGTTCCGCGGATGAATTCATCGTCTTACGTTGAGGGATGTGAGTGTGACGCTGATGACGTCTCCCAATTGGGTGCCACACGAGTGTTGGTCTCTCTGATACTTTTCGAATTGTTCTTCTCTGAACTTCATCATCTGGTCCACTAGTCCCATCTGATCCCATCATCAGCTCATCGCTCACGATGATGTGTCAGACCATGTGAGATAATTCCATCGAATGAGACGCTCACCAATTTCTGAGTGGCTGTTCCCTCGATGAATCTAGATCCGTGCCCGGCGGCACCTTCAGCCGTAGCCTCGATCCCTGACAATGATGAGAGGCTGAGAATCTTCACCTCACATACACCAAGTGGCACGCTCTCCGTAATACACTTTGAATGAGTCATCGGGGGAAGCCAATCCTTCATCCAAGGAAACACCGACGTTCATCTTCTTAAACGTGGGACTCTGAACGAACAGACTCATCCCCAACTTGCCTCCGATCTCCTCGTCTGGCACGCAGACGATGTAGATCGTTCGAAGGGGTTGATATCCTTCGGTCTTGAGGCGCTTGAGAGCGTAGATGTACTGGATGCCCACAGACTTCATGTCTTGTGTCCCTCTGCCAAAGATGTTTCCCTCTCCATCTTTCTCGGCCGCCCACGGATCGCACTTCCACTTGTCCTGCATGTTCGTTCACAGCCATTCTGTTTCGCTCTTCTCACTTTCTGTACGGGGACTACATCATAATGATTGCTGAGCAGAACGGAAGGCAAGCTTGGATCACTTCCCTTCCAGGACAAGATCGCAACAGGTCGGCCTGGATGAACCTGTTGACCTTCAATCATTTGTAAGAGAAGAATACGCACTTCAATGACTTCTGATTCCAATCCTGCTTCTTTTCCCAAAGCAATTAGAAAGTTGACCGCTTCTTCATTTTGGGGTTGTGGATGGTCTGTTCGAATTCTCAAGAAAGAACGAAACGATGTCACAGCAGTATCTATTGCGCATCAATAACCCACATTGCCACGCGAATCACCTTCCATGTCTGATGTGTGGACAAATCTCGAATTTGCTGTTGTAGTGGGAGCCGTAAACACGTGAAACCCGCGAGTTTTCGCAGTCTTCGAAATCCGTGCCCACAAAGCTGACCACACGATAAGAGCACCATCATGTTTCGACGCCTATTTGCAACTCAACGTTTGGTGTCACCTTTCAGAAGGAGCCAGCCAATCACATCTTACCACAACATCTCTGGAAAACAAAACACTCTGAGCCGTGGATTGTTCAGACCCTCTTTGCTCCTCTTAGGTACTGCTGCTTGTGCTGCCACACTCGTTGGTCAGGTGAGGATCTCCTTCTTCCCACAAACTCACACCACACAGAGTTGCTTGTACGCTGATGAAGAGAAAGAGGAGTACGGAAATGACAAGAGGTGAAACCAAATTGAGAGTCGTAGCTCATCAGTCACAGGGCGACTGAGCTTGCGGAAGACGCAAGTCACGCTCACGGTTCTAAGCGGGCTTCAGCAGCGAGACACGTTCCAGAGGAGATGATCCAACAGCTGCAAGAGATCTTTGGAGAGAATTGCATTCTGGTGACACCATCGATTGCTCTCGTAGGTGTGATTGATGACGGTGATTACAGGATCAGTCTGCAAGAGAGCCCTACGGAAAAGATTTTTCGTACAACAAGGGAAAGACACCAGATGTAGTTGTCGTGCCTACCAAGGTAGAGCAGATACAGAAGGTCGTCGAGCTGTGTGCCAAGCACAAAGTACCCATCGTAGCATACGGGTGAGTCTATGGTGATAGCGTAGAGCTGAGATCCCATAGAGCGGGTACGTCACTCGAGGGTCACATCAATGCAGTTGAAGGAGGTGAGATTATGATCCTCCATGCCGATGACTCATTCTGAAAGGTCTGTGCATATCCTTTACGAAGATGAAGGAGGTGAGGAGGAAGAGAGTGAGGGAGGTGAAGTTCCACAGATGATCGAAGTGCACGCGGAAGATATGCTCTGTGTAGTGGAGCCTGGTATCACTTACGATGAGTTGAATCAGAAGCTGAAGCCTTACGGATACTTCTTCCCCATGGTGAGGAACGACACAAATTATAATCATATCATCACCGTGAATGCTCCTTCACCACAACTTGTTCACTCGTGCTTCATCTCATGATCTTCAATAGGACCCAGGACCAGGAGCATCCATTGGAGGAATGTGAGTCCATCTACAGATGATGTCCCTCTATTTCGCTCTACGAAGCGTTTCTGTAAGGATGGAGAAGTGACTGAATGAAGGGTGGGAACCAGCTGTTCGGGGACGAATGCGTACAGATACGGCACGATGAAGGAGAACGTCTTATCACTGAATGTAGTTCTACCCAGTGGAAAGATGATGAAGACGAGACAGAGAGCCAAGAAGAGTTCAGCCGGTTACGATCTGAATCACTTGTTCATCGGAGCTGAAGGTACTCTCGGTGTTGTGACACAGGTCACTCTCAAGATCCAAAAGGTTTTACACCCGCATCTGAATGAACACTTACATGAGTAGATCCCACAAAACAGAGCCGTTGCTCTTGCACAGTTTGAGACGATCAGGCAAGCAGCGAATGTGGCTATATCTGTGGTTCAAGAAGGTGAATACATCATCGATGGCCTTCTCAAATATTTAAAAAAAGGTATTCAAATCGGTAAGATTGAGCTCTTGGATGATGTCATGATGAAGGCGGTGAATTTAAACAACGGCACGGAATACAAAGAGTTGACCACTCTTCTCTTCGAATTTGCAGGTAGAGAATGCCGCTCAGATCGAATGTGAACATCTCAGGTTCTGAGCTATCCATCAAAGAACAGAGGAACAGAATAGAAGAATTGACCAAGGAGAACAATGGATCCAAGCTCCAATTCGCAACGGAGCAAGAGGACAGAGAGGCCCTCTGGATGGCGAGAAAGACCGCTCTTTGGTCTGCTCCAATTCTCAAAGAAGGATCTGAAGTGCGTTCGGCTGCATCTGACTCCATCTCACTGTGATTAGGTGAAAATCACAGATGTGTGCGTCCCCATATCAAAGATCGCAGACTGCATACAGCAGACAAAGGATGACATCAGAGATTCTACACTCCTCGGTCCCATCGTGGGCCACATGGGAGACGGAAACTTCCACTCCTTCATCTTACTGGATCCCAACAACCCGAAAGATCTCGAAGAGACACACAGATTAGATCACCGCATGATCGAAAGAGCTATTTCGATGGGAGGAACTTGTACTGGAGGTGAGATGGATCATCATCTTCATGTGTACTCATTCGTCACAGAACACGGAGTGGGTGTGGGAAAGAGGGTGAGTGATAGTGGATGATGGGAGACTGATTCGAGAAGGATTATCTTCCACTGGAGTTAGGAGAGGAAGCCGTTGAACTGATGAGGACTTTAAAGAGAGCCATTGACCCAGACAATGTGAGATGATTTCCAATATCGACATGAATTACTGAAAATGGAACAGATCATGAACCCAGGAAAGGTGATGCCAGACAAGGAACCAATAAAGAAGGAAGATTGATGATGCTGCTGCAGACCGAATTATTTATTTCTCCAGTGTCAGAAGGCGAGCGATAGTTGAGTTTCGAACTCCGCCTCAGATGGGGCGATACATTTGATCTGGTATCCTTCCAAGGGCAACTGTTGGTATCTGGAGATCGTATCTAACAACCACAGAATATCCACGGGGTATCTTCCGGTCTGAAAGAAAACCTCCTGAGCCTATTTCTCCTTCAGTGTCGTCCAAAGGCTCACAATCACCTCTTCCACATCGAAATTCGAAGGGCACAATACGAACACGTTGTCTTGGCTGAAATCACACGTGTTGATCAGAGGTTTGGGTAGTCCTTGAGAATACGTCGCACCACCAAACTGAGCGAGCATATCGATCTCATCCTCAGACGGTGCAGTGTTAACCCCTGCTGCATAAAAGTGGAGACCACTCAGTAGTTTGGTACCTGAACCATCAGAAACTTGTTCCTCTGTCTGTCTCACCTTTTAACGCTGCGTTTCTGGATTTAGCGGGAGTGTCCAGTCCCCTCGAATCGCCCGAAACTTGAAATTTATCTTCATTGACCCATTTACCCTCAGAGAAAGAAGCCAAGATCCCTTCAGAAGATGATCAAGATGAAAGAAAGCCTCGAATCCTCACAATCGAAAGAAACGATCCACTGGCCAGCGAGCACAGCGCACGCATATTTGATCGTTCGCTTCACAGTGAGGTTTTCGTCTGTGATGGCTACCAGGTGGGTGACCTCTTGGCTCATCTTCTGAACGAGCCTCCCTCCAATGCGCTGAACGAGAGCTTGCACTTTCTCCTGCTCATCGTTCGCTCTACGTAGAGAGTGGAATGAACTCACCAGCATCGATGCCTTCAATCCTGTCCCTAAGATGACGGGGCCCTCGGTCGGCTTGTTCTTCAACTTCTTCGACCGAATCATTTCTTCAGGAGCTATGCTGTTCTCTCGAACTCTGGGCTCAGGGGTGTCCGGTAGGATGAAATCGTCCTGTTCGTAACTCAGCAGAGTGGATGGATGAATCCTCACAACGATTGGATCAGCAACGATTTCCGTGCTATCGAATGCCTCTGTGACGGCCTGCTTCGCTTGTCTCTTCAGAGCTGCTCGTATGGGCTGTGACACATCAGAACAGTCTATCTGTAATCAATACCTGTGCATTGATTCTGTCCGCCTCAATATCATTCGACCTCCACGAGATCCACTCGTTGTTCTTGGATTCCTTTTCCTTCGTTAATCCAACATCCTTCTTCGTTCTCCTGTTCGGCTGCTCGTTTTTAGCCAGAGAATCAATTCTGAGTGTCACCTTCTTCGTCTGCGTGACGCCGGGTACCGAATTGAAAGGGATCGTCGTCTGTACAGGGTTTCCTTTCGGCTGTTTGGCTGCCGACTGCTCCGGTTTATCTGCGAGGATCAATCCACACGATGAGATCGATGATCGAGCCACCCATCAGTTTCGGTCGTTTGGTGCCCTCCGTACCTGGTTCTTCTTTGATCTCTCTCGTCTCGATCGGCTTTTTCCTCTTGTTACCCTGACCTGTGCGAATCGCATGACTTATATTGGGGTCACTACCGATCGAGCAGAGAGGTGGCATGGAGGATGAGATGTCCTGTCCCATTGAGTCTTTTCCTCTGAAAGTCACCTACCTCTTGTCGTGATGATTGGTCGGGTACACTACTGGTCGGTTGACAGCTCTCTGATACAAGTTCTTCTCTCTCCACAGTGGCCTCTTCCTCCACATCCTTCTTTCTCTCCCCCCTTACTTCTTCCTCTTTCCCTCCTTCTCTCCTTTGCTCTCCCTCTCTTTCTTCTCCCTTTTCTTTCTCCCCTTCCTTCTCTGCTTCCTCCTCTTCTTCTGCTTCTTCCTCTTCTTCTACTTCCCTCTCTTGTTCACCCTTCTCTCTTTCATCTCTCTCCGCCTTTTCCCTCGCCTCCACTTCCGAATGAAGTCTCGCCTTCTCTCTTTCTGAGGCACGTTCCATCCTCCTTCTAGTTTTGCTTTTGATGGCCTCTGATCTGGCATTGTACTCGTCATACACCATCCTCGATATGGACACTCCTCTGCACAAGACGTGGTCCAATATCGTCAGTTCTTGCGTCTTCCTCTTCGATTCACCCTTGGACTTTGCAATCTGTGGAGCATCAGAAGGATAAATAATGAGCCACGCACCGCGCAACACCACGTGGCGATGGAGGGATACTTATCGTCTGTGGATGTACAATCGATCCATCCATCGCGGGTTAAATATCCTTAGACGATCAGTCGAAGCCGATTCACCTTGAAATAGTCACCGGTGCACTCTTGGTACTTGATCTCATCGCCGATGGATAACGTGCCAGAATTGAGGAGACTGGAGAGAGAATAGTGGAGCACCTCTCTCTGCTCCTCCTCTAGTGTAGTCTCCTCACCTTGGTACACGATGCGCCCTCTTCCCCTCTGACCCTTATCTCTCGGCTTTGTGGTGGGTCGGAGACGTGCACTTCGTCTGGCCTGGAGAATTTGAGTGTCCATCGTCACGATCTGAATCACTTGTTGAGGTCGAATGGTTGTCGTCTGTCGAGAGACATGTTTGTCGGTACAAGGTTGCTCGGAGGGGGTCTCATCTGCGGAGACTTGTTCATCTTTTACTGTCGTATCTGTTTCCACTGAAACTTCAGCCACCATCGCTTGCATTATACCCTCTATCTCTCGATCAGCCGATTGAGACTTCGCGTCTTCCGAAGGAGTTGGGGATGGACCATCCATCTGCTGATGTGATTCTTCCTGTTCTTCGGAAGGGGGATTTGACTGCTGTGATGCTGCTTGTGGAGGGCATATGTTGACGTTTGCAAAGTGTTGGGAGTCCGTGATACTCGGCTGAAAAGTGGTTTGAGACAGTGAACCGTGATTCAAAGAGCGTTGCATTGAAGAATGCACCACGGTGGTTGATGATGGGCGGGAGATTTTGAATTTGAAAAAAAGAATCCGCCAGTGCGAAAATTCTCATTTTATTGTTTCTCTCGATACATTGAGCCACCTGCACCATCCACAACGGGACAATACTGCATGATGGTAGCTGGTGTCCAACTCAACCAGATCTGATGGATCTGTGCCGCTTTCATCCTACACACGCAGGTGGCCTCTAGATAGACTGCATTCGTGTGCTCCGTAGCTCTGAACTCCCAGAAGGGCTTGGTGAGTAGCCCGTGGACGCTCAACTTGCAACAGACAAAGTCATTGTTGACCACCAGATCGCTCGATTGCATGCTGGCATTACCAACGAAGCAAGATCGAAAGTTTCGCAGGTACAGCCTGATATTGTCTTTTCCTCTGATCTGTAACCGTTTAGATAAAGTATCTACGTCACACAGTCACCTCTGAACTGTGTCCCACGAGGCCGAGGATCTGGGAGTCTTCTGCAAACAACTCGAAGACCGAAGTGAAAGAGCCAAAGGACCACATGTCTGTGAAACGGTTGACAATGTCCCTGCACATGACCTGGTACTCTTGGTTGAATTGATGTGGATCCAATTTCTACGAAGGAATGAGTGACATGCACCATCACTGACGCATCGTTCGCAAGACGATCACCTCTCTTCGAGGGTAGCGGCTGGGCTTTCCGGTCTTAATCGTGGCAAACTTCATCTTTCTACCGGGGAAGGGCTGCCACTATCAGTCTCTCGACAGAAGAATAACATCTCACGAGGTTGAAGATCATCCGGTTCGGGTATACAGTTCGATCGAAGAATGATTTCCTCAGCGTCGTCTCCAGAAACTCTGTGAACTTTGGCATTCGGTTGGCAAATACCTACTCACGCGTGAGCCATACGATCGACAAGTGTGACCCACCGATTCGTTGACTTCTACGTGCGTCTTAAAGTCCACGACGGGTTGTTCTGCGAAGAAGGCAGTGCAAGGCTCCATCAGTATGGGGCTAGCGTAGATGTACATCCTTCCGATCTACATCGCGTGAGCCGTCGTGCAGTCGATGTCTCACCAGGCGTGTCATCGTTACGGTGAAGGAGATAGGCAGAGTGAAGGTCTTGCCGATGGATACGACGACCGAAGATTGTAATGCGAAACTGAAGCCTCCCGTGTATTCCATGGCGATCTCTCCCTTCTACTCTTGTTAATTCGGACATTTCGATCTCCTCACGAGTTCTCCCGGGACGGAAGAAGGTTGCAGCCTTATGTTGGAGATCTTTGGTGCTTGTGAACCGATGTTCATGTCTACGATCTTGATCGATCCGAGCCATTCGGGTCTTCCTGCAGTGTCCAACCTCTTCTGTATCTTCTCTTGCACCTATCTTGATCAATGGTCGTCTCTTCTCATCTCTCACGTGATTGAAGAACGTAGAAGAGTTCTGCATGTCTTGAAAGTTTCTCGACAAGAGCAGATTGAGCCAATTGCAACTCTCTGCGGCCCCCGCTTCAGATTCCTCCCACACCTCATCCAGTTGAATCGATATAAATGTCATGATACATACCTCCGTTGGAATGGAACCAGAGTGTGGATCATTCTGAAGGATGGAGATCCTCTTCGTGAAGGTACCAATGGAATGGACCCATCGATCGAAATCATCTTCGTCTCTGGACCTGAACATGAAAGATGCCTCGGATCTTGCCATCTTTGCTTCTCCCTTGTCCTTGTAGATGGTCTTCTCTGGCTTGGAGTTGTTGGACAGTTCGAATGTGAGAGATGCTCTGTGGATGAGCAAGTCCCATCGATTCAATCGAAATACACCAATTGGGGATCGAGTGCTCTGTATTTGTTCAGTCACCAGGACAATATCGATACTATGTCATAGAGAATAGAGAGCGCGTCGTAGTGTGTTGATATCATCTATGACTCACCCTAACGGGGATGGAATACCAATACATCTTTCCATCCGCTCGAAGTATAATCATCGCCATCTTCGATGCGTTCTGTATCAACAATCGCAATGATCCTGTCTCCATTTCAGTCAACCGTCTGATCTACACACAAGAACAGAGAGAATGATGTCTATCGACAGACAGAGAAGAAGCGTGACCGATGACTCACCTCCCTTCAGCGTCGAAGGGTCGTTGATCAACTCGAGAGAAGCGTCGGACACGTAGTCATCCGATGTGTGCTTCGAGTAATCGGCCATGTGTTCGTCCATGGAACTTCTCAAGGGGCTCCCTTCTGACGTTCAGATCTTCCTCCCCTCTTCACGGTCACCTGACGTGAACGAACTGCGAAGGCCAGAAGGAGTTGGAGTGGAAGTGATAGAGGGGCCGCCCGCGTCAGATAAAGCGACGAACCACCTGCATCAGGTGATGAGATGATAAAGATAGAGCGGTCGATGAAAGGATAAGCACCTCTGAGCCAAAGAGGGATCTGTCATTCTCATGCGAAAGGAATAAGCTCTGCTCCGTGTGATCTTCTCCTTCTGATGTTCGCTGCTGACGTAGAAGATGTGCTGCTTGGTCGGGTGATAGACTTCGAGTAATAATCCTCCGTCTGTGTCCGAACTTGTGCGTAATCCGAAATGTCTGCGAGTTTCCGCGTTGATCGACATCAACTGTCGCACCATCAATGAAAGATCTAGAATAATCATGGTATCCTCAGAACAGAAGGAGATGAAGATATTTCTTCATCGTGAATTCACCTCTACTTTACAACCGTTGATCTGTATGAATCCATACCGATTCCTCTTCTTCTTCCTCGCAGACTTCAACTCTTCGAAACGACTCATTCGTGGACTGGAGACATTCTCCGACGGCATATTGACGAGTCCATTCGCCTCTCCTTCACTATTCAGACGTCGATGTACGAACCCCCTCAGCCGTTTAAAATGGTGAGGCCTCCTGGCCCCGGCTGATTCTCGTCACACCGTGAACGACGAGGTTAACTCACATGAAGGATCGAAGGTGTCCTCAGCGGAAGTCTGACGAGAGAAAGTGTAAGAGCTGTCGTTGGTTCCCACGCTGCTTCCTCCATCGGAATCGACTTCGGATCCCATTTCCTCCGGATCGTTTGGATTTCCCTTGAAGTAGACCAACTGTCTTTGCATCAGTCGATCACGTCCATCACATTGTCCATCACTCCTGATGTGATGATCGGTGACACACACGTACCTGAGAACCGAGGAGCTTGAAGTATCTCAACTTCCATCTGTGTTCACCGGAGGATCGAATGTGTGGGCTGTTGGTGTTACTGCCACCGTCTGAATGGAGAGTGTTGTTGGAGAATTTAGAAGGTGTCATCATCTCTCCCCAGCCCTCGATCTTGATGACCCCACTCTCATCCACACTTCTGCCAGTGCTCATGGTGTCTAATGTCGTTCTCATCGACTGCGACTGTCAGTTCTACATTCAAAGATGATATTCGATCACCTGGATGGAAGGTGAATCAACAGATGAAGGTTGCCAGCTGCTCGATGCCACCTGTGTCTGAGAGCTTACCGGACGAGTATTGATGGACTCCCTCAGATTGAAGCCCCTCGTTTCACCGTTTCGATTTCCTGGCTGAACCATCTCAGGCGCTTGCCTTGCAGTGGTGTTGAACTGTTCAAATCAGAAACTCTGAGTGAGATGGAGTGTCACCTGCGGTGCGATGAATCCCATCTCTTCTGCGGGCACAGCAGCGACGGCGGGAGCTCGCTGCTCTCCGAAAGGAATGGGTGTGAGATGATCTAGTTCACCCTCCGTGTTGGATGCAGAAGCATTACTTCGATTCATCCCAGAAAATCCACCTGGAAAGCGTCTGAAGCGGTACGCATCGATCTTCTTTTGATTTGCGGCAGTTTTAGATGTGAACAATTGGGTGAGGGCATATAATGCCAGGGCAACTGCCGAAGAGAAGCCAATAAAAAACCAAAACAAAGCCTCAATCAGCATTCCTCATGAATCATGCTTTGTCCAATGCTGCCTCGTTGTGTTGATTTTTGGAGAAATTTCGGATTCTACAACGAGTGGTATTGATTGATTGACAACCAATACCACGTCGAAGAGTTAGCTCTTGAAACTGACCTCTGGTGATTCTCAACTATTCTGAGGAGAGTATTACGTATGAGACATACTGGTGTTGGTTATAAAAGACAAAAAATCTCAGGTTCGTCCGTTGTTTGACGCCGATTTTCGTTTTCGTAGATCACATTCATTGATCAACATGGGAGCAGATGGAGGCTCTATTCCTCGTCGCGAGGAGCTCGTAAAAGTAAAAGCAAAAGCAGAGAAAGCGGACCCCAAAGAACTAGAGCGCATCAAATGGTCGATCTGCTCTATCAGTAAGCAACCTTTGAAGGAACCTATTGTGGCCTGCTTCCTTGGAAATCTCTACAACAAAGAGGTGGTGCTCAAGCACTTGATCGAGAAGACAATGCCTGAGACCTTCTCCCACATCAGATCTTTGAAAGACACACTCAACCTCCAATTGAAAGCCAACCCATTGTTCGTTTCTGATTCCGCAGAGGAAGTCCCAAAATTCATCTGCCCCATCACTGCAGTAGAAGTTGGAAAAAACTACAAGTGAGTCACATCTGTTGTCTATAGCCCATAGAATTAACATAATCAGATTCGTGGCGAACAAAAACTGCGGATGTGTGTTATCAGAGAGAGCGGTGAAAGAGTGCCCATCTGAGGTTTGCATGGTTTGCAACAAGCCGACAACAATGGATGACTACCTCAAGATTCACCCTGAAGACGAAGAGAGAGAGAAGATGAAAGAGAAGCACAAGAACGCTTCCAAGAAGGTGGCGTATGATCATCGACTCTCGGTTGATAAGTTGAACAGATCAAAAAACGAAAGAAGGATGGAAAAGAGAAGGAAGTCGATGGAACGAAGAGATCGAAGAAGGGCAATAGTGCAAGTGAACCACTCAAGAACGACACGATTCAGTCGAAGGAAGTCATCACCTCAGTTGTATAAAATTCCGTTTTGTTAGACTCTCGCGAATCAACGTCTGTACTAGTATCGTGATTGTGAACTCATCAGCGAAACACCTTATTTAGGTCTCCATGAGAGTAAATAACATCCGTTTTTGTAAACTCCCTAGTGACATTGTGGCTACCATAGTGAGCTTGGACTCCACAGGTCGCCAAGATGGTGTGGCAATGACCAAATGGCCATCTTGTCTACAACGTTACAGTTTCAATTTGCGGGCCGAAAAATACGATCACCATGAGGTCTCAGCGTGCATCTCTCTCTAGGCATCAATTGACGACTTATTTGTCAAAAATTGGCTACGTCTGCAGGAAATTAGTGGATGATAGAGTCTCCATCATTCTAGCCGCACTCCACTTGGTGAGTGGATCGGACAGACGCATCAGCTGAACAGGTTCCAGATTGCATTCATTCTCATCGCGGTTGGGTTTTCGATTTTTTTCAGAGGTTACGACTTCTCTGTCGACCAGAGCGATGAGAGGTGGATCTACCCATTCATCTGGACTTTTGTTGTCATCGGGCTGTTTATTGGCATAGGCTCTCTCATCGTCTCGTCCTTTGAATTCCACTCCAGGACATTGATTGCCATATCCTCTTCCCCATCTGTACGATCGATGATCTTTAACTGATGACACTATCCCTTGATCATAGCTCTACACACCCTTTTCATGACCTTCCTCTGCTTCATCATGTTCCGTTCAGAGGAAGACAACCAGGCTAAATCAGCCTGCGGCGAGTCTGATGCAGGTATCAACCAACGTTGTGTTTATACAAAAGATGGACAGCAGATCTGTGGACTCGAGGTATTTTCACTTCTTCATCTTGTATATTGAATCGATTTACAGATACGAAACTTGTGTCTTCAATTACAAAATGGTTTCTGGACGTCGTTCTTCGGGTCTATACTCATGATCGCCACTCATGTGAGTCCACCCCAGCGACAGAGTCACTCATGTGAACAGGTCTTATTCATCACGATACTGTGCGTAAGAAGAGCCACGAAGATGGGAGAGAGGAAGTCAACGACGCGGCCGCTGATGGCTTCGAGAGAGGCAAACAGATAAACTTTTACTCTCTCTTGTTCCTCTCGTTGAAAGAAGATGAATTGCATCGACTCAAATGTATTAAGAAGAGAGAGATGCGATGGAGGAGAGGACCTTCTCAGAGAGGGGATAGTGTGTCTTCAATTGCAAGAGGTCCAGTTGAGATTGTAAGAGAGAGACGACCTGCTCGTGTCATGAGACACGATGAGACAAGATAGAGACAGATAGAGACGATGAGACATGATGATGCAGATGAGACAATATAAAGACGATGAGACATGATGATGCACCTCCGTCTGACGTGATGAAAACTGTATGGCAACGGAAGAGGGAGAGGGATAAGTGGGCGCGATGTCAACGGAACACTCGATCTCTTCCTTGTCTCTCTTCAGGATGCCCTTGCATCGAACGTAGCCCTCTTTCGGGGAGGGGACTTCCTTCCAGGACATCAATTGGACGGACACGCTGCCCGGGGTGGATGGATGAGACTCTCGGTATTCGTTCTGTGCTGCGTCCATGACTTTCGTCTTCTCTTGGAGGCTGCTCAGCTCGTGCTGGAGGGACACTCGATCGTTGTATCGGTTTCTCAGAGCTAGACGTGATTCGTCAATACGGTAGAGTAGTAATGAATCGAGTAGATGGTAATAAAAAGCAGATGAAGAGTGTAATGCAGTAGATAGTGAGTAGATAGTGGATGCAGTGGATGACTGATACAGCAGATATGTATGTAGTGTAGAAGATGATGAATATAATGAACACAGTAGATAGTGAATATACATATGTGATCTCACCATGGATGGCAGTGAGCACGGGGATGTTGATGAGGTGACTGTCCATCTCCTCTCTGTTCCCCGTATCCGAGGGAAGAAAGTACAACTTGCAAAGTCCTTGCACCCACTTGTACGGTCTCCCGTACTTCACATTCTTAATCTCATAATCCTCCCTGTCCTCGTCAGTCTCTCCCTCTTCTCTCCTCTCACTTTGAACTATCCAGTGGGTTCGGTGAATGACTTCCCTCATCGAATGGAAAGAGGGAGGTCAGCAGGCCCACCGTGTTGCTTCGTACGGTGACGTAATTTCGCTGCGTGTCGTAGAAGAAATCGACGGCGTACGTCTTCTCTGTGATGCGTCAGCTGATCCGATGATGAGTCATCACCTTTCGAACTCATCGTTATGTAAGAGGGAGACATCTATCGAGGTCATTTGTCATGTGTGAAGGATGATGATGAGATCACCTGATCGCCCTTGTGTGAATCATCGAGTGCATGGATGGTCACTTCCATGGAGATTTCTTGACGAATCAGTCGAAGTCTCTTCGTCGTGCCCACCTGGATGGCTCTCCATGGCAACGAGTGTGGAGTGGTACAAGATGTAGAGTGGGGTGGGTAGATCCTTTGCCAGTGCGATCTGCTTGAGTTGAGGCACTCCGCTGGATCCGTAGACGGCCTCTTGTATAGTTCCACTCAACTGAGGTCCTTCAGTCAAAGATGATGCATGGAGATGATGATGCATAGAGATGCATCGCATGCGGAGGGTCTATGTGAACCACACGTCACCTTGTATATGGTATCGATCTTCGATTGGAGTCCCAACAACATCTTCCTCTGGTTCATCGTCTTCTCTGTCAGTTCCTTCTTTTTGCTGGTCAACCTCTCTGACTCGATGCATAATCTTGTATCCCTATCAGAATGTTTCGTGATTCACTTGGTACCTCTTTCGTTCTTGCATCTCGTGGTGATACTGTTGGATCCTCTTCTGGTGGGGATCCGTGGATTTACTCTTCAACTCAGTGGAGGCCACTCGATCAAATTCTTCTTCAGATATCAATTGCACCTGATTTTATGTCAATCTCAATTCGATACACAAATCATACTCGATCGATGGCGGGTGTTGAGAAGTTTTGGCAGCTGTTGATCTCTTCCCTCAATCTTGCCTCTTCGTATCGCAGAGATTTCTCTTTCTCCAACAGACTCTTCAAAGATATTCCTTCATCTGATTCCGTTTTGATCTGCGATAGCTTCTCTTTGTGTTTGTCGATTCTCTGATAGAGTGATCTGTTCTCCCCTCTCAACAACAACACAATTGCCTGTGCTTGTTGTTCCAGCTCTTTGGTCGACGCACCATTTTTCTTGGCTTCGAGGATCTTGATGAAGGTAGTCTGTAACGATTGGATCTTCTCCTCTAGGTCTCTGCAGACTTCCATCGCGACCTGATGTGATGAACCTCCCGAGGCGGGCCGCTCGGAGTACTTGATTCTGCGACTTCCGAAGGTTTTTCCTTTGACGTCACAAGGCCTCTCAGAAGAAAACAAAACCAATCAACACCAACATGGAGCAGAAGGCAATCAACACTATACGTTTACTTGCAGCAGATACTGTTCAGAAGGCCAGCAGCGGACATCCTGGAGCTCCCATGGGTATGGCACCGATGGCCGTGGCCCTGTGGACCAGACTGTTACGCTACTCACCTCACAACCCTCGCTGGGTGAGTCTCTTCCACTCCATTCCACTCACCTTCTACAGTTGGGAAGAGACAGATTCGTTCTGTCTAACGGACACGCTTGTGCCCTGCAGTATGTTCTGATGCACTTGACTGGATTCGAAGAGTTCACTCTCGATGAGCTCAAGAACTTCCGTCAGATCGGCAGCAAGTGAGATCCTCTACTGTGTGAAGTCACTCACTTCATCTCAGGACCCCCGGACATCCAGAGAATGCCATGGTAGAGAAGGGAGGTATCGAGGTCAGCACCGGTCCTCTCGGGCAGGGTCAGTCTTGATATACATCGAGCGTCACTGATTCAGATGAAAGGTATCTCCAATGCCGTCGGTCTCGCAGCTGCAGAGGCCCATCTGGCAGCCGTTTTCAACAAGCCCGATTTCCCCATCGTCGACAACTACACTTACGTCTTCTGCGGTGATGGTTGTCTCCAAGAGGGTGTCTCGAACGAGGCCTCTTCCATCGCCGGTCATCTCGGTTTGGGAAAGCTGATCGTCCTCTATGACGACAACAACATCACCATTGACGGAGAGACCGAATTGTCCTTCACAGAGGATGTCCTCGCTCGTTACGCCGCCCTCGGCTGGCACACTTCATCCTTTGCCGACGGAGATCACGATGTCGATGGTCTAGTCAAGGCCATCGAGGCCGCCAAGGCAGTCAAGGACAAGCCATCCATCATCAAGGTCAAGTGAGTCTCTCCACCCCATCCGCATCACGCCATCTGATCGAACGACAGGACCACCATCGGATTCGGCTCAAAGAACCAAGGAAAAGAGAAGGTACACGGAGCTGCCCTGGGTAACGACGACATCCAAGAGATCAAGAAGAAGTGGGGATTCGACCCCCAGCAGACCTTCCAAGTCGATGACGACGTCAAGTCCTTCTTCCTCTCTCAAGTCGAGAAGGGAAAAAAGAACGAGGCCGAGTGGAACAAGTTGTTCTCGGCCTACGAGGCGAAATACCCCGCAGAGGCGAAGGAATTCATCCGAAGGACGTCGGGCAAGCTACCAGAGAACTGGAAGGCATCCCTTCCCACCTGGAAGCCGACCGACCCTGAGAAGGGAACTCGTCAGTTCTCTGAGACGGTCATCGGTAAGCTGGCCGAGGTCCTCCCCGAGCTCGTCGGTGGATCAGCCGATCTCAACCCTTCTTGTCTCACGTACCTAAAGTGCTCTACTGATTTCCAGAAGGTGAGAGGGAGAGGGTGGATGGTTTCTGAGGGAGGGTAGGGTGCGTACGCCGGAAGAAACTTTAGATTTGGAGTGAGAGAGCACGGTATGGCGGCTTTCCTCAACGGTCTTGCGGCTTATGGAGGCCTCATTCCATTCGGATCTACCTTCTTGAACTTCATCAGGTGATCTCTCCCTTCATCTCATCATCATCATCATCTCATCATCATCTCATCATCATCATCATCTCATTCCCTCATCATCATCTAATGATCATCATCATCTGATCGTCTCAGTTACGCCATGGGAGCCGTTCGCCTCTCTGCCATCTCCGATTTCGGAGTCCTCTACATCATGACCCACGACTCCATCGGTCTCGGTGAGGATGGACCCACCCACCAGCCCATCGAAACCCTCGCCATGCTCAGAGCCCTCCCCGGCATCAACGTCCTCCGACCCGGAGACGGTAACGAGACCTCCGGTGCCTACGCCGTTGCCATAGAACACAGACACCGTCCATCCGTCCTCGCCTTCTCTCGTCAAGCTTGTGCAAATCTACCGGGGACATCCATCGAGGGTGTCGCCAAGGGAGCTTACATTGTCAAGGAGGCTGATGGAGGCAAGCCACAGCTGACCATCATCGGTTCCGGCTCGGAGCTGTGCCTCGCGTACAAGGCAGCCGAGCTGCTGAGCGATCTGAAGGTGAGAGGGTGTCCTCTTTAGAGGTTGACGGGAGTAGGTCAGAGTCGTGTCGATGCCATCGTGGGAGCTCTTCAGAGAGCAGACGGAATCGTACCAGGAGTCCGTGCTGACTGCTGGCGTTCCAGTTCTCGCCGTGGAGGCCGCTTCGTTTGTGGGATGGAGGGAGTACTCGCATGCAGTCATCGCGATGAACTCGTTCGGTACGTCTGGACCTTACAAGGAGGTTCTGAAGAAGTACGGATTCACGGTGGAGAACGTGGCAGAGAAGGGAAGGAAGGTGTTCGAGTACTACCAGTCCCACCCGGCTCACGATCTCGTCAAGCGTGTTCCCTTCTAAAGAATAAATGGTTTGGAGATTTGATTGATGATGGGTGCATGATGTTGATCGGTGTGATGATGGAGGTGTTGTCTCTTGAATGGTGGAAAGAAAGGGGTGGGCCGAAATGTGCAACTACAACGGGGACATTGTGGTAGTTCAAAGAAAACATCACCATGCAAACGGAGGACACAGCACACGAGAACATTGCATCTCAGGTGCCGCACGAAGAAACAAACGATATCAGAGAACAGTCAGGTGCTTCACAGACGACGCAGGCCAATCATACTACAGCGGAGAAGACAGCTCATACGTTCGATTGTAATATCTGTTTCGATTCTGTGAGTTCACCTGTGATATCTCTTTGTGGCCATCTATTCTGGTGAGGCGAGATGTGAGAATGAAATTTGACATCAGCAGCTGGCCTTGCATAGCTCAATGGTTAGAGGCACCGCACAACGCGTCACAGACTTGTCCAGTGTGTAAGTCTGTACTGACTATCGACAAACTCATACCCGTCTACGGAAGGGGTGGCGATTCTGTCGATCCAAGGTGATTGAGAATCGATCTTCCATCTGAAAGATCTGATCGCCCATAGATCCACTCCTAGACCAGCTGCCAGAAGAACAGAGCCTCCCAGCAGGGTGACACCTCATTACGTCTACACATCAGACATTCATTTCCTTCATGTTTGTGGCTCATCTTTGCTGTAGGGTTCGTATTATCCTGGATTTGGAGGTGTTCAAGTTGGATTCGGTCCACTCCTGTTCGGTCCCTTTGTTGGTTATCAATATGTGAGTTGATTTCATTTGCATCCACGAATGCAAAGATGTTGATCGATCGAATAGCAATGGCCACCGAGAGATGGGACAGAGCCTCGATCGGACAGCGAGATCATGTCGCAGCGTCTGCTCATCATCGGCCTTGTTTTGGTCTTCCTCCTCTTCTTCCTCTGATGAAATAAATCGTCATGTACATAAGGATCAACTGTGCTGGGCAGTGGGTTGATCAACAGAGACGATCCACATTGTCGCGCCGTTCTATCTCGTGATGTGTGTCCGACTTCAAATGAATGCAAATCAGAAACACACGCATTCATTCGCACCGGTCAATATCGATGGATTGATTATTCAGTCCTCTCCATCCTATATCCTCTCTGCCTTCTTCAAGGTACCCCTACGCATACACTTATCCGCCTTTTACTCGTCCGTCACGTGTCTCGTGAAAAAGAATCTCTCACCCGTCGACATGGTCGAGGGCACAATGGCTGCTCCGCATGTGTACGTGCATCCTCTATAACGTGAAATAACATGACAGGGCACCGCGTCACATCTAGATTGTTGGTTCTGAGAGACAGGAGATTGTATCGCGTCCATTTGTTAACAGCCGTAGAACGAATTTCCACGTTCTGTTCTGCTTCTGACAATGAAATGTGTTCGGGTCGTCATCGAAAGTCTCATAAGCAGCCATCCGCCCTTAAAACAGACACGAAGCCCAACATGAGAAACCTCATTATCTTGTCACTGTTCTGTTTGTGCTCTGCTCGCTTCATCGAGACCACTCTCCACCGACAAGAGTCCTGTGAAACGGTCAGATCCAAACGCTACTATGCTCAGCCCTCTTGCCAGCTCTATGGACCTGTGACCGTCCTATTCAATGTTTCAGGCGGTGGAGACACCATCACTCTCACACGCGTGACGGACAGCCCCCTAAATCCCATCACTGGTCCTTGTCAGACGACTCACGATAGAGAGATCTCCATCACGACTCTCGGACTTCATCGATGCAGTGGAAACTACAGCTTCGCTCCGAATGAGACGTTCGCCACGGTGGATGAGATCCCATTACAGTATGGCAACGAATCAGTGGTCATAGGGTTCTATACCGATTCAGCTTGTACCACAGTAAGGATTTCCGTTCATCCACACTCTGATCCCCGCAGTTGGGATTCATCCAAACTCAAGATGCCAAATGCAACTCCACCATGTATGGCGTCAACGAATGTGTCAAGATCAACGATGACGCTTTCTATCGGAGGATGTGTGGAGATGGACTGTCAGAGTTGCAGAAAGGCCTCCTTCCATTTTCTCCCATCACACCTTCTACCGATGTTTCAAGATCTACAAGGGCCACACCTACTGAGACGCAAAGCGGTTCCAACTTCATTCTTCCCTCTCTGTTCGTGATGGCTGCAGCCACTGTGACTGCTTTCCTGTAAGCACAAATGAAGCAGACGGAACACTCTTTGCATCCATTCTTCTATTTTCATCCATAGTCTTCGTATGCAATTGTTCTCTTGAATGCAATACGTATGCACAGTTCTCATTGTGTGGAGTAGGGATAGTGAACGGGAGGCAATTCATCTATGCATCGGTTCGTCCGTTCGATCAGAAGTGGTCGCTAGGAGGCCGTCAAGAGGGATGACAAGGATTTGAAATGATCCGGCAGTTTGAAAAGAGGGCAGACCATTGAATCTCCGGTGAGGAATGGTGTCCTTTTCATACTTAGAACACGAGTGATGTATTGGACCCGTTGTAGTTGGACAGATGAAATCGCAGTGGGATGACAGTGTGCTTGCGACACCACACACGAAAAGTTCCGAAGACACACCCGCATCAGAAGACATCAATCGCAAGCATCCTCGAGCGATGAAACTAGAATCCTTCCTGCCCGTCATCTTCACCTTCACCCTATTTGTGACGGTGTCACAAGCCGATATTGCGGCCTTAATGCAGGGGATCTGGTCCTCTTTGGAGGGTGAATGAACCAAAGGTTTATCTATTCTGAACTCAATGACAGGACCGTCTATGTACTGGCGGGGTATCAACGTGAGTTCATCCGCCCTCGTTCCTTCTTGTCATCTGCAGCCGCACGATCTTTTGGAGAAACTTCTCATCATCTCTCCTTCATCATATTCAACGATGGAATCAAATTTCGAGTGAATCTCTTCCAGGTCTGTAATTCCACTGACTACGTCGGCGTGGCCTGTGATACCACCCAATCCTGGCCGGTCAGAATTGTACTTCGCCAGAATCTCAACGGAACTATTCCTTCCTCCATCGGTAGCTTGATCAATCTCACCACCTTGGACCTCTCCACCAATTCACTCGCGGGGCCCATTCCATCCTCCATCGGCAGCCTCCGCTCCCTCCAATATCTCAGATTGCGCTCCAATCGACTCGATGGTCCCATTCCATCCACCGTTGGAGATCTCTCCTCCATCAGAGAGTTGGACTTGAGCAACAATCGACTGCAGGGATCGATCGCGGACACCATCGGTCACCTCAACTCTCTCCTTTCGCTCGATCTCAGTGGCAACAGATTGAACGGATCGATCCCCACCTCCCTTGGAAGTCTTTCCTCCCTCACCGCATTAGATCTCTCTTCCAATTCGCTGACGGGATCTATTCCGTCCCTCATCGGTAACATCATCACCCTACAATCTCTCAACCTCTACTACAATCAGCTCGGTGGATCCATACCATCTTCCTTCAGCAATCTCAGCTCTCTCAACAACCTCGCAATGTATGGCAATCAACTCAATGGAAATATTCCATCACTGATGGACGGTCTCACCCAACTTGAATTTTTGGATCTCTCTTCGAATCAATTTGATGGAATCGTTCCATCCCTCGGCGGATTGCGAAACCTTCAGACTCTTTCTCTCGTGAGATTCATTCTACTTGTCTGTAGATCGGCGTGACGAGCGACAGGCCAACAACTCGTTAATTGGTTCTCTCCCTGATTTCGTCTACAATCTGACGGGTCTCACGTCTCTATACCTCGATACGAACCGATTCAACGGCACTATATCTCCGTTAATCGGTAACTTGGCAAAGCTCACCACTCTCTACCTGCACGACAATCAACTCGGTGGAAATATTCCCTCTACCCTAGGTAACCTCAGTGCCCTGCAGTTCCTTCACATGTCCAACAACCAATTGAACGGATCGATCCCTTCTTCGATTGCGGGCCTATTTTCTCTTAAATATCTCTACCTGTACAATAATCAGCTGAGCGGTCCGTTGCCAGGTGATGAATAGTGATTCACCAAACACTGAATGATGAGTTGCAGGCGATTCGATCATCAATCTACCACAACTGAGGGATCTGAATCTGCAAAATAATTCCCTGAATGGCACCGTGGTGGGAAGGAATGCCAGTCTACCCGCTCTACTGTATCTCAATCTGTACGACAATGATTTCACTTCGATGCAGTTCATCAATGTCACTAACGCCTGCAACATCGCTGAAAATCCCTTCAATTGCTCTCCTCCACCGAACGTGTCTTCCAACTGCGCTCAGAGTATCAGTGATCTCAATTGTGCTTCTACTGCCGACCCTGTCACTACACGGTCCACTATTGAAATAGCCACTGCCTCGATCACTATATCATCTTTAGACTCCCCTCAGTCAACGACATCAATCACCTCTATCATCGGTACTCTGTACTCTAACAACACGATCATTTCAACTGCACAAGCTCAGGTGAAAGAAACATGAATAGAAGATGGATTGATCATGGAAATAGAACATATTGAATAGCACGGTTCAAAGTGCGGAGGTGAACCAGAGGAGAGATGCAGAAGGAATCCTGAATCTTTTTAGGCCACCCAGATCATTTCAGCCGTCATTCTCGCTCTTCTACGCAACACATCGTCATTTGAATATCAATCACGAGATGTGTTGATCAAGCTGCAGACGTTTAATCTCACCCATATCATCCAACAGAAGATACAGAGCAGCATCACCGATCGAAACATATCCGTATCCCTTCCAGCTTCTATATTCACATCTCAGAGAGGTGATCACCTCTCATCCCTAAATGGCTAAGCTTTTCAGATTCAATCTCCGTATCTCTCTCCTCCATATCTTTCAACCCCTTCACATCCATCAAGAACGAAACGATGTGATTCGTTGCGACCCTTCGCATCATCTGTTGACATCGTACAGATACAGTGATGTGGTAGGTGTTAGCGTATATTCTGGAACGAGAGAAATCGAGGTCAGAGGAACGAACGAGCTGATCAACATCTCCATGGGCGCTATCCGTGATATCCCTTTGGCTTACGGTGAGATGAAATACATCTTCACATCGCAAAACAAAGTAAACTGAAATGGAGATTAGCTCCGATGTGTCAGTATTGGAACGAGAATGATTCTCAGTGGTTGAGGGACGGATGCAGTCTCGTTATAGACGGTAACGTGGGCATCTGTCAGAGCACCCATCTCACGAATTTCTCCATCGGAATCGCACCCGTGGAAGCTGCACCGACGTCAGATGGGAGCTCAAAGAAATTGATCATCATCATTGTCTGTACTGTGATGGGAGCCATTTTACTCTCCGTCGTCGTTGGCTTGATCATCTATCTCCGATTGTATCGATACGAGAAGGTGAGATGTTATCAGACATATGATGATCGTTGTCTCACTCTGAAACAGGGAGAAGAGGATGTGTCCATGTCGATGGTTTTAGACATCGATGGAATCGAGTGGAAGGAGAAGATTGCCGAGACGAATCACGGCCAAGTGTGGAGGGGTACGTACAAAGAGACGACTGCAGTTGTTATCAGAAAATGTCTACCAATCTTCGGCATTGCGAAGGAATGTGATGTATTGAAGGTAATGTGATTGGTGAGAAAGGAAGAAGATTGAAATCAAGTCAGGGATTACATCATCCGAATATCGTACAATATCTGGGTTGCAAACTCGCTGGTGATAGAATCAGATACAGAATTCGATCTGAATGCCTCTCAGACAATTACATCGTGTTTGAATGGATGAACGATGGTACTCTTCACAACTATCTCACACATCACCCACAACCCAATATGATGACCTTACGTTCGATGTGAGTGCGATGACTTGAAAAGAGAGTGAAGAGGCAACAGAGGGAGAGATTTGAGCAGTGCTCTCTCTTATTTATCCTCCGTGGGATTTGTCCACACGAGTGTCATTCCTGGGAAGGTGATTACATTCTTCATGGGAGGAAATGTGAAGAGACGCAGATTCTGCTATCGGATCGAAATTCGATGACGGTAAAGCTTCAGTGTCTTTCGTGTGTTGTCACAGAATCAACGGCTTACCAGAGCAATAAGAATCAATTCTATATGGTGATGAATGAAGACTGGAAGATGAATTTGAGACGGAACAGGCACCGGAGATCATAAGGAAGAAGCGATACAGTGCAAGCGGACACGTATATAGCATCGGAGTGCTATTTTGGTCCATGGCAACCAACAATCATCACCTGTACAACGATACGGAAGATAATCACGACGTCACTTTTGTCACCCACAATTTGGTCGACGGGAGGATGGTAGAGATCATCTCCGAGTGTACGAATGAAGAAGGGAAGCGGCCGAGTCTGAGTGAGCTGAGCAAGAAGATGGAGAAGATAGAGGCAGTGGTGCATACAGTAGAGAAGACACCCCATGATTTGTACGCGTTCACCCCTTGAAAATAAAATCTCCCAATCGTAGTTTATTATGATTTCGTCTCACAGTCATCGTCTACTCATGAGCTTGTGTGAAGCGCGATTAGCTATTCTCGTGATAGCAATCCGAAAAGCAGCTGAACTTAGTTTAGGGTTGTAGATGACGACACAAAATATCGTCAAGACAAACACCACCATGTCCGCTTCGGCTCTGAAGGCAGCTCACGAGAAGAAAATCCAAGAGGCAAACGAGCCACCAGGTGTGTATGAGACGACACATTCAGTAGATGTTAAACCGAGAAGGAAAGAAGGAAGTCGTATGGACACCTACTGCCAACAACACAACCGGAGCACACAACAACACCGGATTCAAGACTCAGACTGCGAGGAAAGTCGCAGGGGGTCCCCCTCCAAAGAAGAGCATCGGCGATCTCCCTTGAGAGAGTGGATGATAAACACGTGTAACAACAAGAGGCCTTCGATCTTGTGATTCGAGACAACATTTATTCACAACTCTTGACTGGGTCCAAGAGATCTTGACGAGGCCGATGCAGCAATCGATCGGAAGGTTGGCTCCCGATTGAAATTGGGTTGGTTCAAAAAGAAGCATTTCGACATGATGGGTTGCATGGGAGCGGCTTCCATGAACTCTCTCAGGTCTAACAGCCCGTCCTTGTTCTCGTCCGCCACCTCATGCGAGTCACTCTCCACCGTTCATCGATATCCTCACCTGAAAGATCATCTCGACGGAGAATTGTATCTGTTCTTCTACTTCATCATCCTCTTGTCCATCAGTATCCATCACATGGTAGATGTTCAAGAGTCCCTCTCTCAAATCTTCCGGCCCTATCGCCCCCTTGTTCTCCACGTCGAACGTCTTAAAGAAGACTGCCACGTCATCAGCTGGTGCCCAGGAGACAGAGACTCACGAGCGAGTCTCTCCTCTTCGGTTCCCTTGCAGAGAGTGGAGAGACCAAAGATCAGATCTCTGAACTCCAAGTGATGGTTGCCGTTTCTGTCCATGAGTTTGAAGAGTTTGGAGAGGAACGTGCCTGATCCTCCCCACTCGGGGAAGATCCTCCGCAGTAACATGACGAAGATCTGGTACAGTCAGGTCTAGATCAAGTGATATAGAGATATGGAAACAGTAGTGGAGATCATGAGGGGGATAATGAGAGAGGTAGTGAGGAAGATAGGTGATGAGAACAGTTCCATAGTGAAGAATAATCAGAAAGATAATGAAGATACGATAAGATAGTGAAGATAATGAAAACAACAACTGAATAGGATAGATGCACCCACATCTTCTGTGATACAATCGTGAATGGTATGAAGAGTCATCCACTGCGATCGTAAATCCAGAATGGTATCGACGCCGACTGCATTCGAATGAGATGACATCCTCCTCTCAATGTGACTCACAATTTGTGTTCTTCTCTAGATCAGAGTGTTCCACCATCCACTGTCGCGTCTTCGTGTCTAATTCAATGTCCGCTCTGTACTTCTCCCTTAACTTGGAGATCTTCTGATTATCTAAAGGTTTCGATATGTTCTTGATGACCTGATCACACTCTTCACTCTCTCTCCTCCTTCACTCTGACTCACTGAAAAGACGGAATCGGCTTCGTACAGTCTCGCCGCCTTCTTAGCGACGTACAGGGCCAGCTCCGTATCGTCTTCTATCTCTAACAGATCCTTCTCGAAGAGAGACAATATGGCAAGAGCGATCTACCTCTCCTTCAGCTCGTGACATTTGAAATTCAAATATTTCAGCTCGTGACATTTGAAATTCAAATATTTCAGCTCGTGACATTTGAAATTCAAATATTTCAGCTCGTGACATTTGAAATTCAAATATTTCACCTCGAAAATCATGGCGGGACCCTTGTAAAAGATCATATCCCAGAATCGAAACGCAGTCTGTTCACATCAGTCAACTGGAACCATCGATCGATTCTACCTCGTTTGGTACCGACGTGACGTACAGACACATGAGCCACTGAGCGCTGATGATGAGGATGTTGAACTCCATCTTCTCCATGTGCTTGTGGAGCTTCGGTAGTCTCTTGCTGCAGTACTTGGACAAGATGTAAGCGTCGACGCGTGAGCCGCTGACGTTCTGAACGAATCAGGTGAATGTAAATCCAGACATATGCACCTGATCGAAATAGTCGGGTAGTAGTCTCTCTACCACGTAAGCCAACATCCAGAATGCCTCTTCTTCGTCCATAAAGATGAGTAACCCGGCGGCGACAAAGTTCATCGCCTGGCAGTATCCCACCTTTGGGTTCTTCCACGAATAAGCCACGAGGACTGATTTCGTTCAACCGATGTAATTCGATGCATTCGAAGGTCTATACATGAAGATCGTGACATCGATTTCGATTGAGGAATAACGTCACCTCTTTTGAGTGATCCCCTGGAAAAACTACCGATGTTGGAAGAGAAAGTCCTCGTGATGTCTTTTTCGATCTGTACCAAGGCTTCACTGTTCTTGTGTGCGTTGTCTTTCAGCAGAGTGAGGTACAGACCCGTACTCATGCTCATGACCTGCATCACTCGTCAGATCATCATCTCATCTTCCGTCGAGAACGTAAATATATCTCACCTCGTTTGTACCAGAGAATAATTTCCAGAATAAAGGTCTGTATTTGGGAGGGATACCTCTTCTCACCATCTCACTAAAGTGCACCTGTTGCTGTTGCTTCACCGAGAGAACCTCAGGACTCCTCGTCACTGTGTTCTGTATCTGTAGATGTCGGCGTGTGTCCTCCTCTGTCTTCTCACCCTGGCAAAGAGGGCAACCATACTGCCCGTGCGAGTTAAAGGTTTGGGTGTACCGAGAGCGTTGTAGACGGTGCCTTCATCTCCTGATGTTCTTAATTCGGAGGAGCGGTGGAGGGGGCTGATCTTCCCGTCTTCTCCTGATACTCTGTTCATGTGCTGTCGGATGGCTGTTTGTAGAGGTGAAGCTGATGGATTCTGTCAGAGTGACGTGACATGAGATGAATGATCGAAGAGGAGAGAGAGGGAGAGAAGAGAAAATAGAAGAGAGATATGAATAACATGAATAGATAAAAAGCATAAGAGAGAAAGAAGAAGAGATGGAGGAGAAAGATAGAAAGAGAAGAAGAGGAAGATGGAAAGAGAAGAAGAGAAGAAGAGGAAGAGAGAAAGAGAAGACAGAGGAGATAAAGAGAGAAAGATGAGGCTCACTCTTTGGTACAGGAGGAGAACGAAGGTTAGGAGTGTTAGGTGCACTGATCCCCACGAAGGGTAATTGTCCTGCCTCCAATTCCGTCGAATGATTCTCCACGTACTCTTGGAACCTTCTCATGTCACACTTCATCATCATCACATCTCACGTTTCGATCTGGTGCTGGAGGCTGAGCAAATAACCATCGACGTAATTCTGGTACTCTTCGATGTGTGCTGAAGGTATGACGAAGCCGTACAGATCTCTCTGCTGCTCTCTCTATCAATTCTTATTCCGTTGATTCGACTCACGTTCTCTTCATCGCTCGTCGAATTCTTTCGATCACCCGTCTTGATTGGTTCGGGCTCTGGTTTGGATGGAGGCGATGCCTCTCTCTCTTCCTTCTCTTCTTCTGTCTCTTCGTTTGGAGTCTCTTCATCGCTCTCCTGCATTGTGTCATGGCGGATGTGATTGTGATGACGGAGGACTCACACTCGACCACTCTTCTTTCGGTGGCTTCACGTTCCTACGCATGGCTGTTTCGATGGAAAATGATGACTGAAGAGAGTCAATCGAAGGAGTGTAAGATGTGACATACGAGCTGACGTTGGATCCTTCGAGGTCTTCGGGGAAGGATGCTCGGTGACCAACCCAATTGTTGTGGTTCCATGTGACTGGGTCCACTCATTGTTCTGTTGTGGAACTTGATTAACGCTGATTCTCTGTTTCCCTTGCCCGTTGTTTCAACTTTGGGCATCTTGATCCCCTCAATCTGCATCTGGTTACGTTCTTCTTCTCTAACTTACAGCCACCTCATCATCGTCTAGATTCGTCATTTCAATGTGAATGCAAAATGATACGCTTCAATTCGATTGAGTGTTGTGAATCAGATTCTGATTCTGTCTTCGGGCGTGTTGCGTATGACACGTGCGTGGACTCCTCTGAATGGGTGAGGGATATCAACTGATGGGAGACACCTCGCAGATTTGTCCTCCTCCTCTTGGTTTCCTGCTTGTTGTTGAAGAGCAGAGCGTTCTGGAGAGCGAAAACTCGTGCAATAAATCTTTCCTAAAATTTATTGAAAACGGCACTAAGTGGAGACAGGAGGGGGAGATCGTCCTCTTTGCTCATGTGACTCCCTTCTCTTTGAGATCAGATTCTTCCTCCTTTGTCAGAATTAGTAACCGTGGCTCATACAGTCCTGTGACGTAGGTAACTGCGGAATGAAGGCGAACTCTATTCAATATCCTCCCAAAACTTGGTTTCCATTGAGTTCTTCTGTCATAGCATGGTGAACTGAGATGCAAAATGCAACCTGTGAATGGTGTGGAGGTATGATTGATGTTCAATCCACTAAGTTCTATGTACGCCAGAAATCGACCATCGGTCTACGCCCAAATCTCCACCGGTTGTCATTCTGCATTACATCAGCTGCGTCACATCGACAGAGCCGAGCCGATGGACGTCCACGATTCATCGTGTCCAAGAGGAGATAGGAAAGAGAATACTCACGGGTAGTTCGAGTCGTCCGACCGTGGAAACGATGCGTCCAAGTGGTTTGCGTGGAAGTTGTGTTCGGAGGTTTTACCCCTGAGGTCTTCTCATTCAGCAAGGCACGCCCTTCACAGCAAGATCCTCCTCACTCCTGACTCCTTTGAGATGACACGCTGGACGAACGAGAGAATCTCATTCTATGAAGAACTATCGGCCGACATTCTCTTGTGCCTCGTGGCCTGTGTGACCATCGCTTTCAGCGTCAGGCTGCAGGAGAAGAGAAGATCTCGTGTCAGCCGAGCCAACATGGACCTGCCCCGTGCTTTGGACTCTCCTTCCCGATCTGAAGGGTGAGACATTCAACCCTCCCTCATCATCTACCCTCTCGGTCTCATCATGACCCTCTTTGACGTGTCGCAGCTCTCAAATGCTGACGGCAGCGTGCAATCTGAGCCCCCTGCTGATCAGCTTGGCTTTCGCTTTGGAGAGACATTACACCCACAACCCCTACGCACAGAACGGAAACCTCATCCTCATCGCAGGTATCCCGTTCACTGCTCAACTCTACCGCCTCTTACGTCTCATCTCGGAGAGGCTGCCGGATCTACAGGCCGAGTTCTCCGGAGCATCTGAAAACTCCATCATCAGGAAGCTCTCCGCCACATTGGGTGCACAGCCCATGAGCATCCTCCTCCTCCTTCCATCCGTCGCGGCTTATCTATCTTGGTGCGTGTCGTCCCACTGGCTACTGGCCAACGTTCTCTGCCTCGGCAACGCCATCATGTTGGTCGTGGACCTCGCCAGGATCCGTTCTCTCAGGTCCGCTTGCCTCCTAGCGGTGAGTCTTTGTCATGTGCGACGTCTCACCTGACGCAGCTCGTCGCCTCGGTAGCCTGCTACTCGTGGGGAGTTTTCGAGGAGTTCTCCACCATCACTTCAGCGTTAGACCGCACCCCCCTCCCCCTGACTGTCTTGGCGCCCACCAATTTGAACATGAGCTCCTTCTTATCTCTTCGATTCGTGGACCTCATCGTCCCCGGAATCATCGTCTCTTTCTTCAGAAGATTCGATATCATCTGCGGTGAAGTGATGCAGAAGGTGAAAATACATCGTCAGATCGAGACTCATCCAACGATAGAACATGGGAGACTTAGCCACGACTCGCTACACTCCTCTCTATTTCTTCTCCGTGTTTGGATCCATCATCGGTCTGGCCATCTCTCTCGCCGTGGGATTTGGCTACCGCACCTCTCAAGGAACTCTTATCTACACGTGTAAGTAGACTCACCTTCTCTCACCTCCTCTTCTCATCTCTCGTGAAGGTGTTGGCTCCGTCCTACTCCCTGTCCTGGTGGCAGTGATGCAACGGAGGATCCGCACGTTAACGTCATTCACCGCAGCGAAATCACCCTTCATTCTCTGCTGAGCAACATAAACATGAAAACAATAGGAACAAAGGAATGAAAAGGAGTCGCGTATGTGACTAGATAAAAAAATCACGATCACAATCTGTCAATCGTATCCCACTGGATAACCGTTGCATTTATCACATTTTCTCTTCCACCACTATCGATGCGTTCACATACCACACCTTCCTTCGTCTCTCTTCAATGTGGGCGGGTCAGTTGGCAGTGTCCCGAGTGCCACAACATCATGTCTCATCCTTACTCTGGTAGCCGACTCAAGGTGGCTGAAGGGTAGGCCATATCTTCTGGTCAATGAATCACCATCACAGGTGGATTTGGAATCAGCACCTGAATCGCCTGTTCGTGGTCAGTCTTCACAAGGCAAAGATGAGAGGAAAACTACCGCAAGCAGAACAAATCTTATCGGATATGATGGAGATGGGGGCACCTCAGAAGCTGCACAAGATAGTCGTTAGCTATCAATTGCAGAGGTTCATGTGTCGACTAAGACAGAAAGCGATGACCATTAGAATAGACGAAAATCGTCGTTATCTTATTATCTTGTATGAAAACAGCCTCCGTACGTGCTTTATATACTATTACCATCTATCTCATTACAAGATTGTAGATGATGCCATTTTAATCGCTATCAAAATTTGTCGTGAAGAAATTTCCGTCCGAAACGGGCCATTCTTTCGAGCGCACCTAGCGGGAAGCCTCCTCTCTTGTCTTTTTCTTCATCTATTCCCCTCACCAGTGAGCCATCTGGACCACACCATCTCTAACAACTGCTCAGAAATGACAAAGAAGGTGCTCATACAGGCGAAGCAGGCCGCTCTCCCATCTGGATTGGCTGACGATGTTCTCATTGAGGTAACAGGATCTGAATTCCTCTTTTGAATGGGTGCCCAGGTTGAAGGGGGATATATCACAAAGGTGACCAGCAATGCGACCCACGCTGAGTTTCAAGCGGCTAAGCAGTCCTCTCCTGATGCTGAGTTTCACGAAACAGATCTGGTTGTCGCTGGCTTTGTGGACATCCATACTCACGGTTAGCCACCTCCATAGAATGAGTCGCATTGACTCTTCCGTTTAGGTGTCGGTGGTAATGATGAATTGCTGGAGTATTGGCTTTACCCAGAATTCTCCTCCTCTCGTGTGGTCAAGTATGGAACAACCTCCATCGTCGCTTCTATCACCTTTCCCAAGGACGACACAAAGAATATTGACGACGTGATTGGAACTCTCGTGAGTTCTCAGATTCTGAAAATGGGAGATTAGAATGACACCCAACAGGTGCCAATGATCGGTAAACCCTTCCCCAACCGGGCTGTCATCGATGGTATCCACGCAGAAGGTCCAATCGTCGCCGATCTTGGAGGTACCCCACCGTGATGATTATCCATCTGATTCCCATCCACAGGACTCGTACCCGGCGAAAATCAGATGCCCGTCGAGGATTTCACACGATTGGTGGACAAGATGGGATCTGCATTAAAGGTTATGACCATCTCTCCATCCATGGACTCTGCCAGTGGTTTTTCCAGGATGAAAGTCCTCAAAGAGAGAAACGTGACGAGTGAGTCTATCACACAGACGAAGTGATTGAAGACGAACAGTATCCATCGGCCACGATCGCAATGCGACGGAGGATCAGATCAACGGTGCGTTCCGCCTTGGAACAGAAGAGAGTCCTTGTCACGTGACCCACATCTTCAACGTCCAATCGTTCCATCATCGTGACATGGGCATCGCCAACTTCTCATGCTTCTCCGGATTTCCCAACCTCCCCGAGTTCGAGGGCCTGGTGGAGCCTACGGTGGAAGTCGTGGGCGATCTGCTCCACGTTCATCCTTTGGTCATACAGCTCATTCTCAAGGCAAAGCATTGGTCGAAGATTGCGTTCATCACAGATTCGTTCTTAGAGCCCTCGGCCGACCACTCCATCTCTTATGGAGGTGAACCCCATCATCGTCTCGTTTCTCATCTTCATCATATCATCATCACGATCATCACCATCGCAATCACCGACACGATGATGCATCACCCTCTTTCTCTCCTCATTCTTCCCTAGGTAGACAATTGGAAGTGGCCAGAGTCAAGTCCAACTGCTGCCCCAGAGTCGTCTTAAAAGGTACAAAGACCATGGCCGGCAGCTGCACCACGATGATCGCCATGTTTCAGTATCTCGTCAACGTCTTTCGAGGTGAGATCCACTTGCCTCCAGCCATTTGACTCGAACAGTTCCGATCGACCAGGCCTCGCAGATGTGCTCTGCCAACCCCGCACGCATCACAAAGTTGAAGAACATCGGATCGATCGGTTCGGGTTACCGAGCGGATCTGTTGCTGTTGAACAAGGACCTCTCGCTGAAGAAGACGATCATCCACGGTGATGTCGCCTTCGAGGAGAAATAAAGAGTCACGCGATCAATTGTGAGATGATGATGATGGAGGTTGAGCTCATTTCAAAATTGAGAAGGTGATGAGCCAGAGTTGGGGCAGCTCACAGGGTACGTTAAATAAGAGAGAAACCGAATGGAGTACGGTCTCAACTTCTGACATCGCACCACCGTAACAAGAGATCAAAACGAAAGAAGACATTACGAGCCCTTTCGAAGAGATCAAACAAGCTGATATGAATATGAATACCACCGTAAGGCCTCTTAGGGCGACCCTTTTCGAGTCTGCTCGATCTGAAGCCCGAAGAAAACACACCACGACAGTGGCACTCCGTCTCCACGCAGGCACACAGGCGACTCGTCCGTACTTGGCCGAGAAGAACATCAAAACGATTCTCTCATCTCCGATGGACATCACGCAGCTGCTCTGTGATCCACTACCGACGGAGGAAGCTCTGAAGAGGAGCCCTCGTGTCTTCTTCTTCCACCGATCATCTGGCACGTCACGATCGCAGAGAGAAGGTGAGATGGGGAGAGAGGCTACTTTTCATCATGTGCAGTCTTTTCCATCCATCAATTGAGGATCCTCCATGCAGCCTTTCAGAGCAACTGTTATCCATCCTACCTACACAGACAGCAGCTGTCTCGTCAATTGAACACAACACCCAAGAGGTGACCCTCTTCATCACTCTACGATGATGACGGAAGAAAGGATTCAAGTGTGGTTTCAAAACAAAAGACAGAGAACAGAGAAGACGGACACGTGTCCGTCCGATTTTTCAAACATCGTGATCACATGAGAGACACACGACCGCCACCTCTTTATTTGTTCGAATAGATGACCGTCTTACTCCTGCTCTGCTTCTCCGGAACCGTTCCCGGCTTATACTGTGCGGCCGGGTGGTTCACCACCTCCTGTGGCAACTTGGCGATATTGCCCGACGCCTGCATCATCCCCTTCAGGTCATAGAAGGTGGCTTCATCATCTCCCGTGATGAGTGTCGTCGCCACACCAGACAGACCGGCTCTTCCTGTTCGACCGATACGGTGAGTGTAGTCTTCGATGTTCTTCGCCATGTCAAAGTTGATGACGTGTGTGACCCCCTTCACATCTAAACCTCTTCCTGCCACGTCGGTGGCCACAAGCAGCTGGTACCTCTTGTTTCTGAAACCTGAAGACGAGTCAGCTACCTCTTAAAAGGTCTCGTCTACCGTCGATGGCTGCCTCTCTCTGCTGCTGGTTCTTTCCTGAATGCAAGGCGACGGCCTTCAGGTTGAGCTGCTGGTCGACCTTCCTGCAGATGGTGTCACACATTCCCTTCTTGTTCGTGAAGATGATGATGGGAGGTGGTGGTCCCTCTTGTAACAGCTGCATCAGCTTCTTCAGCTTGCTCTCTTCACTCGTCCAGATCATGTTCTGCTCGATGCGATCCACCGCCTTGCCCACCTGTACCCCGTTACATCCATCTACAACGCGCCATTCACCTCTCCGATGATGACGTAAGCAGGCCTCCTCAGGTACTTCCTTGCCAGCCTCTCTACACCGGGAGGCATGGTGGCAGAGTACATGGTCGTGATTCGAAACCTTCCCCTCTGGTTCTCTTGTTTAGAAGCCTCCGTCTCGTCTTCCGATTTGAGATGAGTAGAAGGCATGACGTCTAAGATGCCGTTGACCTGTCGGTTGTCGGTGTGGGAGGAAAAAAAAGGGACCCACTTGAGGCTCGAAACCGAGATCGATCATGCGATCGGCTTCATCGAGGACGACGTACATGCATTGGTTGAGGACTAGATATCTCGATTGGATGCAATCTAAGAGTCTTCCGGGTGTAGCGATGACGACCTGATGATGTCATGATGGACATGCGATGGTCGTGTGATCACCTCGCAACCTCTTCTGAGCTGGAAAGCTTGTTCTTCGATGGAGAGACCTCCGATCACACCCACTGAACGGATTCCACAGAAGAGAGCAAACTTTTGCACCTGCATGCGTTAGACGATGCACGAGATGATGCATGAGTCGTGAAGAGGTCTCAGAATGGCTCACCTCGATCTCGATCTGCTGGGCCAATTCTCTCGTGGGAGCCATGATGACAGCGTAAGGACCATCTTGTTGGTTGTCTTCGTTGAGAGGTGGAAGGTTCAATATGAAATCCAACATGGGAATGACAAAGGCAGCTGTCTTTCCAGATCCTACGTCACATCAGTCTCTCTACCATATACAAAATATAGATAGAGAATATATTCTATAGAAATCGACCGAGTATGATCGTACGCTATTGTAGATGAACGAGTTCTCACCCGTCTCTGCGATGCCCATGACATCCCTTCCTTGCAGACCAATTGGAATAGCTTGCCTCTGAATGGGAGTGGGATCTGTGTATCCCACCTTCTCCACGGCATCGAGGACTTTCTGATTCACGTTGGCCTCGGTCCAATAACGAATGGGTTTCGGAATATTTCCTCCTGTTCACTGTCAATTGTCTCCTTCTACTTTTAGATTCACCTCGAGTGCTGATGTTGAACTCCTCGCGGAAAATTCTCCAGTCTCGATCGTTCATGTCGTCCACCTTCTTGTTTCTCCACTCTTCTGGTACTTCTTGCGACTTATCTTTCGCCCTCTCGGCAATCTTACCCTGTTCGTCACTTGAGTCGAGACACTTGTCATCACCTCTCACCTTCTCATCAGAGATCTGTGATGCCTTGTCGATACCGGCGATAAATCCTCTGCCAAATTGAGGTTTGATCTCGTAGCGGCTGTTGTACAAGTCTTTTGATGTGTCTTCTCCGGCATCCCAGTCGAAGACAAATTTGAACTTGTCACTGGGTCTCATGGCCTTCTTCTTTTCGGTCTGTTGTTGTCAGTCGATCGAACTCTCTTGTGTATCTTCACCTTTTGACCGAGGTACTGTTTTCTGATTTCGTCTTGCTGCTTCTTGTCTTCTTCCTCTTGTTTTCTTCCCTCTCTGTTCTGAGTTCTCTCCTTACTCTCTTTTTCTTTGTCTCTGTTATCTCTGTTGTCTCGGTTATCTCGGTTGTCTCTGTTATCTCTGTTGTCTCTTCCATCTCTGGGACCTCTTCGATTGTCTCTGCCATCTCTGCCATCTCTGCCGTCTCTGCTATCTCGATCGTCTTTGTTGTCTTTTTTATCTTTCACATCGCGCATTTGATCGTGTCTGGCGGCCTGGGAGAAGTATCAGAAAGGATGTCACCTGCATCGTCTGCGACGTTTGAGTCTGACAGAACGAGAGAGTAGACTCACTTCATTCGCCCTAGACATCAGCTTCTTCTCCTCCTCCAATCGTGCCCTCTTCTCCTCAGCTTCTCTCGCCCTTCTCTCTAGCGCTAGTTTTTCTCTTTCTTGCTTTGATATGAAGAGGGGTTTGTTCTTGGCAGCCTGTAGAATGTTATGTTAATCACTCCAAATGGCAACCCAAATCTCACCTCTTCTTCTTGTCTCTTTTTTATGAGCTCTTCTACATCCATCGCCGTCTTCTTTTGTGTATGAGCTGAGATACATTCAGACTCCTAGCTGATTAAACGCTTGATATCACCTCCATCTCCGTTGGATAGCTCATCATCCCTCTCCTTTCTCTTTCTATCTTCATTCATCTGGTCGATTATTGTGACGATGCCAGCTCACAAACAACAGAGAAATATTCTCCGAATCTTCCTCCATCAACTTCAAATATTTAATATTCTATCTCACTTCTGGTTGAACGAGGACACCAAGAGCCTGTGTTAATACCTTTTGTGTATATCTGTATATTGAGTATGTACAAGCCGCAGATATAATTACAACAGATGTACATATCATGTGTCTTTATTCTCAGTTGATGATGTTGTAGAACGAGATGATCAAGTGAGCGTCCGGTCGCTTGTTCCACTTCTTTCTTCGGCTTTCTTTTCGCCGATTTCGTTCGTTTGTATGACTGAGTCAGTCAGATGACGTGTCTTTGTTCACGTCAGACTCACGCGGATGGTGATGGTGGATTGTCCATCTCGATCTGAGCAACCAGGCCTTTCGATCGTAACACCTACCACCTTTCATCATCCTGGACCATCATCTTTGAACCTTCACCTCTGTGTTAGCTGCAGCTATCGCCTCTTCTAGATGTTCTTGGGCAGTGTTTACGGCGAGTTCTTTCACCTGCACATTCCATCACCACAATGATGCAAACAGACAGGCGTCCACCTTTCCACCGATGGGTGAAGCGGCCAGTCCAAGTATGGGTATCATCTGCAAGACACTGATAGTACCGATGGCTGCATCTTTCCCCGCACTCTTCTTCACAGAATGATTGATCCCCTTCATCAACACGATCCATTCTTCCTCTTTCAGATGAAATGATTGCAATTGAACTCTGGGGTATAGCTATAGGGACGTGTCAGATCAGTTCTCGTCATAAAGAGGATCATCACCCTGTTGAAACCCTTGTGGATGTCTCCCGATTTCTTCTGACGCAGACAGAAGAGAGGTTGAGAGGAGATATATTCTCTGCTGTCGCCATCTTCGATTATCTGAACGTTTCTCAGTAATCGAGGGATGTGCATTACTCACGTTGATGGATGGGTTTTGCGGAGGATACAGCTCATCGTACGTGGGAGGGTGAGACACTTCTATGTCTGTCGTCTTCAGGTCAGTCTCATCCATGGAGGGGGCCGAAGGCTTCGGAGCTACGTAAGGCGTCTCATTTACAGTCATGCGTGTTGTTGGTTGTGTCTTGACCTTGCGTGAATGTATAGAGTAACCAGTCCCGGATATTTTCAATGTAGAGAATGGTGTCGTGCTTTCTGGCCATTCCAGGAATGCACCAATAGCACCACCGCACGAACCCGATGTCTGTCATCTGACATCCGTTCGATCACAAAGAATACAGCATCATCGCACATCACATCGCCTGGAAAGTCATCGAATTCAATGCATCGATCAGAGTAAAGAATCACATAGTAACATAGGCTCAACAGCACGTGTGACGATTGCTCACATGACAACGTATGAGCTGAGGCCTCTGATGATTATCATGTTCATTCACAGTCACGAAGAGGCAGTGAAAAAAGTTAGGCGACTTTATCAGCACCACGAGGCTCTCTTGTGAGTGACATATCATACAATTCAGACGAGAAGAGCTTCTCCTCCCTCGCAGGTAAAAACTTGATGTGATTCTCTATCTCTGGGTGCTTCGCAAATCGATACACCGACGATCTGAATCGATCGATCTCCGTGATGACCCTGCATCATCATCATCGTCGGCTCTCTCTCGCTTGAACTCACCTGTAGACGAGTATCCTCTTTGTCATGTTGATGAGTTTGTGTTCTCCGATGTAATCGGGATTCCCGTCATCGGTGAAGGTGAGATCGGACAGGTGAACCCCGATGAACGGGATTCCGGGGGGTAAGGCAGTTCGGAGCGCCGATCTGTACTTCTGAAACGAAGCTTCCGAGCTCATCTTGGCTTCTAATCTCGCCAGTGTCTAAAAATCAAGTCAGTCACATCATCGATGATGATCATGATCATGATCACGATCATGTTGATGATGATCACGACTCACGTCTTGTGATTTCTTGGGTAAGAGTGCTTTCGTAAACTTGAGACGAGTGACCGCAGAATTATTGAAACCACCGAGAAANTACTTCTGAAACGAAGCTTCCGAGCTCATCTTGGCTTCTAATCTCGCCAGTGTCTAAAAATCAAGTCAGTCACATCATCGATGATGATCACGATCGTCATGATCATCACGACTCACGTCTTGTGATTTCTTGGGTAAGAGTGCTTTCGTAAACTTGAGACGAGTGACCGCAGAATTATTGAAACCACCGAGAAACGCCATCAGAGTGGAGAAATTGTTCATCTCGTCGAGGTACTGCGTCACACGTGAGCCAAAGGGTAAACCTGCCTACTTCACCTCCGCAATCTTGATCAGCCTGGAGAATCGGTGGGCCCTGACTTTCACGGTGAAGGGTCGGATGACCTCAATCGCCACCCAATTCGACACCGCGTTGATCCTCTCGATGTGTCGAATGACATTCGGCGCCAGATCCTGGTTCTTGCTCCAATTCTGGTTCAACAGTTCGGACGGCTGATGTCTGTTTCAATCGAACGTATGACAAGAGTGAGTCACCATGATATCGGCAAAGTAGGGTGAATCGGTGAGGCAAAATTGTCGCGCCGTTTCTTCTTCGTTTGAATCGTAAAATGTCTTCTCTTCTTCTCGGACGGAGAGGGCCAGGGAGGAACGAGAGGACTGGGAGAGTCAGGGACGGAGATGGTGAAAACTCACTGAAGTTTCGCTGTTCGCGGGATTATCGGGTTGGTATCGCAGAGTGCTCGGCGCGGTATTCAGTCGAAGCGTCTTGTTGGCACACGTCTGCTCTCGTTCAACAATAAGATACAATCAAAATAAAACGGAATAAAACACAATCAAATCAGATGAAGAAAAGACGCCTCACCCTTTGAAGCACGACATTTCTGAGTGAAATGGATAGATTCGACAGAGAGGGAGGGATCGTATCACAGAATCGAATGACAATCTGCGTCGTCTCGAAATCGAAATCCTGAGGGTGATTCTCCATCCACGCCTTCAGGGCGGCTCCCACTCTCAACTGTGTCGGTATGACAATCCTAGCGGTGTACTCTTTCTTCTTCTCTTCCGAGAGTTCGGAAGGAATGGGGACATTGTACCTACACCACACGTCAATCTCAGGCGTTCCATTTCTCCCTCTCACCTCTCTAACAACTTGGCCAGCATGATCTGCGGTGTCGTGAAAGAGGCTAAGGTCATCAAGGCCGCTTTCATAAACTCTGGTTGTGGATTCGTGTACGATGTCATCTGCTGGACGACCATGTTCAGTGTGCCGGCAGAGAGGACGGCGAGCTCGCTGTTTCCCTCGTATTGTGCCGTCTGTGGAGACACGATTTCTTCCCAGATGTTCACATCGTTACGCGTCGATGTCTTCTCTGTTTGTAGTGTGAGGAGGTGGCTGGTTGTAGACGATCACTTCACCTTGATTTTCGCTCTGGTCGATCTTGAGAGAGATGGCTGAATTGTGTGGAATGCACTGTGACGCCAGCGATTTGTGTTTGTCAATCTCTGCATCTGCTCATCGTTAAGACATCCACTCGCGAGAAGACAAAGACATCGAACACGGGCGAGTGAACAACTGACCTGGACTGAGCCTCCTCAGATTGTACTCGTTCTCCTTCTTCGGTGCGATGCCGAAAGCGAGCCAGATCGACATCATGCACTTGTGAAGGGGGACGGAGTAATCGATCATGAGATTCTTCTGTTTGTTTTGGTAGAACACGATCAGTGGTTGGGGGGCACGCTGTACGATCATTTCCTGTTCGAATGAGAATGCTTCCACGGTGACGTAATGATGACGTAAGTGTGACGTAATATGACGTGTCACACCTGTGCGGCACACGACCATACAGTCTTTTCACCTAAAAGAGCGCTTCCTATAGGTATACTCATTTGGTACTGGTGTCCATCCGGAAACAGTTCTGAAGAGTGTCAGCCGTTGGATTCGTGTCCACCATTCACCTGGAAAATCTTTCTTGCACAGAGACAAGAGATCGTCTATGGTGACGTCGCAGGCCAGATTGAGGCTCAATTTCGTCTCGTCGAAAAACTCGATGGAAACTCCGCGAGATCTCGCTCTCAGCTCCAGCGTCAGAACCTGCCCCGTTCAACACCATCGTTCGCGTCGCACGTTCAACATATACACTCACGTTGTCTTTCGTCTGCAGGGCATAATGAGATATCGGGTCGTTATCGTTCAACCAGGATATTGAAGAGTCTTCGTCTTCGATGGGAAGGTGCAGCCCCCATTCAAATAGCCCGACCGATCTCAATTCGGCAGAATGTTTCTCGGTCGATGTTTTTTCGGCTTGTACGGTGGCCACCTGAGAGGGTCAGCTCGGTCTTGACTTCTCTTCACCTTGATCAGTTGCATGAGAACGTTGTAGACGGTCTGACGCAGGTTGCAGTTGAGATTGTACTCGCTCGTTTTGTAACGAACGACGATCTGAAGGTCCACCTCTGGAGGTTGTGGATTTCTCCTGAATCTCAATTTCTACATTTCCCCGTCAAAATTCAAATTTCAAAAAACGGGCGAAAATGTCACCTTGCCGTAGTGTGATTGATATTTAGACATGAATTCCAGCTCGTCTAACGTTTCATCTTCTCCATCAAAGGAGAGACCATAGTGAGAGATCTCGTCTGGCGTGATAGAGGATTGCAGCTTGCGTAGAGGTTGGATCATAACCGACCAGACGGCCGTGGCTTCGTCTACAACTCGCTTCGACGAAGTCTGCTGCTCGGTGACGAGTTGGATCATGTGGCTAGAGTGCTTCACCATGCGAAGCTCTAACGTCTATTTATGTCAGTGTCTCTTCTATATTCTTCTGCGTTATCTGTCGTCTCTTCTAATTGGTTGTCGTCTCTTCTTCACGATTCGATGTTTCTCCCGTTGAAATAGTCTCCCGAAAAAATAAATCACCTTTAAATGTTCTCTGTAATGTAACACGGCCCGGTCATTATCCAGCATGAGGTCACCCGAGAAGAGATAAGGAACGTCTTTCTTCTCCTCTTTCAGATGGGGTGTAGTGTTTCCATAAGCCTTCTTCAAGATGATGCTCAGCAGCTGCCCCACTGATGAAGTGCCAAATATACTCAGGCGGTGCAGTTTCTCCTTCACCGTGTCGTCCACCACCACCACCATCACCTCTGTGATTCCAAAGCCGTTTTCGACTGCTAGGCTTAACGTGGAGACTCTGACCTGGAACTCACCCATCGTCACGCTGGCTCGATCTTTCATCCTGCCGATCTCCACCGTTCTCCTCTCAGATCTGTGCGCCATCCTCTTGTTCCATCCTGTTTCACCATCAGCACACACGATCGCGATGGAATGTGTCCGTGATGGAGATGGAATCAGAGTCCGAACGCATCGACTCACCTGAGTCAGAATCTCTTGGAGAAGCCAAAGGACTGGGTGTGTTCGATGGGGAGGGTGAGTTGGTTGACACTTGTAATGGAGACAATGGTGTCTTCAATTCTTCTTCACTCTTCTTGTGTGTGGGTGATAGAGGGCTCCTCATGGCCAGTGGGATGTTGATCTTCTCCTTCAATGCACTAATGTTGACACCCGATATCACTGGCGGCTTCTTCGGCAGTGGCTTCTCCCTCTGCGTATCTGAAGAAGAAGATGAGCGAGCGAGGACCGCTGCGGCCTTGGGTGGGCTCGATAAGATGGAAGATGAGCTGCTGGCTAGACTTCCAGCCGATTGACTTGTGGGAGGAGGGTGATGCAGTGTGGGTGAGTTGGATGGAAGGGCCGGTATGGCCGGACGAAAGGGAATCGGTTGTCGATGGGCGCCGAACGCTCGATTGGTTATGACGGCGACATCGTGTGACCTGATAGACATGAGCTACAGAGAGAATAGATCGAGTTGACTCACGACCACTTGGAGACGTGAATCTCTGTGCTACATGTGCTGCAGAGATTTTGGCTGCATTCCTGGCAGCGAAGAGTGGCTTCTGCTTCATCGCACTTTTCACAATCTAAACGACTGAGTGTTGTCCTTCTGAGAGGCGAGCTCTCGATCTGAGGTGAAGGCTCCACTGGAGGGAGAGAGGAGCTATCGAAAGATCCAGAACTTGTGAGAAAACTGCCACGTGGTGGTCGAGGAGGACGTGCTGGCCTCGGCGGTGGGACACCATTAGTCGTGCGGTTAGCATCCATTAGACAGTACGATATCTGTCCGTTTGAATCGCTGACGACCCTGGGTGTTTATATCCTCTATATGACCTCAGATGGAGGTGTCAGAAGCGAAAGAAATGAACCTCTCTTCCCTTCCTCCCTGATGATCGGCTCCTGTCTCCGTTTCGGATCAAAAACTATTTTTCCATTTCTACAACATATGCTGACATTGCTCACGTCTAAAGGACAAGAACAACCGGTCGTCCGGTCTCTGTCGATGGTCTGCCATGCCATGATGATCTCGACCATGTGCGATGAATAGGATGAAGCTGGGTGAGCTTGTGAGAGTTTGACTTTCGCGTTTACTTTCGCAATTTTCAGTTAACCGGGCATCACACAATTTTTGGCANAGGTGTCAGAAGCGAAAGAAATGAACCTCTCTTCCCTTCCTCCCTGATGATCGGCTCCTGTCTCCGTTTCAGATCAAAAACTATTTTTCCATTTCTACAACATATGCTGACATTGCTCACGTCTAAAGGACAAGACGGTCATCCGGTCTCTGTCGGTAGTCTATCATGCCATGATGATCTTGACCATATGTGTTGAATCGGATGAAGCTAGGTGAGCTTGTGAGAGTTTGACTTTCGCGTTTACTTTCGCAATTTTCAGTTAACCGGGCATCTCACAAATTTTTGGCAACTGTGTCATTCTTCGCGCGTCGCGTGCAATCAACATGGACTCCGTAATCACATTGCTAGACCCATATGTCTTCGACCCTATGTACGAGAGAGTGGGCCTTCCTCAGCCCTTTGTCAGCCACGACCATTGGGTTCGACAATTGATTAGTACATATCTCATCCTCTTTGTCGGTGCCTATCTCATGTACTTCACCGGAGCTGGTTTCAGCTGGTACTTCTTCTTCGATAAGAACCTACGCAAGGATAAGAGATGGTTAAAGAATCAAGAACTACTGGTGACTCACGTTCGGTCAAACAAGGTTTCACTGAACGACTCGTAGGAGATGGGTTATTCTGCGAGGGCAATGCCCGTGATGGCCATTCCAATGTCTCTCATCTTCTTGGCGGAGATAAGAGGATACAGTCAGCTGCATGAGAACCCCATACATGGTGTGTCCGGCTGGATGGGTGTCGCCGCTCAGGTAAACCTTTCCATCAGACGACACACTGATCGTCACAGATCTTAGCTTTCTTGGCGTTCACAGACATGTTGATCTATTTCATCCACAGAGGACTCCATCTGCCCTGGTTGTACGTGAGATTCCACAAGCCACACCACAAGTGGATCGTCACCAGCCCATTCTCTTCTCATGCATTCCACCCCCTCGATGGATTTGCTCAGTGAGTCTCCTCTTATCACTCTCATGTGTATCTGATGCCATGACAGAGCCCTGCCGTACCACATCTACGTCTTTATGTTTCCAATGAACAAATGGGTCTATCTCAGTTTGTTCGTTCTCGTCAACTACTGGACGATATCCATTCACGATGGCCTCGGTGTCTACAGTGGAGAGGTGAATCATCTCATGCATTATCACCACGTCGCTGATGATCGAAAGGTTCTGAATGGATCCGATCATCACGTCATCCATCACAGACAATTCAACTATAACTACGGTCAATACTTTACTCTGTGGGATAAGCTATTGGGAACACACAGGAAGCCAACACCGAAGAACTTATTTGCGGCTGAGCCTCCTCGTGGTGTCAAGGAAGAATAAACGTTCTACTCTGTATTCAATCTCGCTCTTTGTGTTCATCCATTGAGCAGGTACTGTACTCTACGTGGATCGTATGTGGCAGGATCCACAGCCGAAAGGAAAGAAGAAGATTACGCATAGTTGTATCGTTGATATAGGACCGTTGTGCTTGCAGTAAGCTTCACGAAATCGACTTGCAGCTTCTCCTATTGGTGCTATGATTCATCTTCATATTTATTTGGAGCGAAATCAAGGGCCGACTATTCTCCACTTTTTCTTGGGCCATCGGGTCGTCTCAAACATTCGCATCAGATCAGGTGACAGACATGCCTCTCTTATTGATGTGCGGTATTCCTTGCTCGGGGAAGTCACAGAGAGCAAAGGAGATTCATGATTACCTCAAAGAGGCCGGAAGGCGTGTGATGTTGGTCGGCGAAGACACACTGAACATACCTCGCAATGATGGCTATAAAGGTATACTGATGGTCTCCATTTAGAAGGTGACAATAGACAGATGCAAGATTGGAAAAGTCAACTAGGGGCTCACTTTTGTCAAACACTGAGAGATATCTGGACACAGAGACGACCATCATTGTCGATTCTCTCAACTACATCAAAGGCTTTCGATACGAAGTGAGTTGTTATACCGACATCAGACATCTGATACTTCTCAGATCTTCTGCAGATCAAGATCATTAAGAACTCCCAACTGCGTGGTGAGTCGTCACATGTTCATCTCTTCTTTTTGATCGAACGATCTAGGTCTATTGTGAGACACCCAGAGACGAGGCGAGAAAGTGGAACGTATCGAGAGAAGAAAATGCTAGATGGGACGATGCATTGTGAGCCATTAGAACATCTATCTCAATCATTTACACATCCCACAGATTCGAAGACATGTGCAACCGATTCGAAGTGAGTGACACAGCTTTGCAGAGATGACAACTCTCGATCGATGAAAACGAGATCATCATCATCGCGACACCGCATTCAATCCAATCAGGTTCCCAATCCAAGGAACAGATGGGACAGACCTCTCTTTATCTTGCGGCCTGAAGACGTGACACCATTAGAAGACATAAAGAACTCTCTTCACGAAACAGCAGAGAACGTGCCGAAAAATCCTGCCACCGAATACGTGTGCATTTTATTTCTTTTTGACGATCTACAACTGACCATCAATCAGGAGAAGATGGAAGAGCCGAATTTCGTCTACGAGATGGATCAGATGACACAGACCATCATCAACGCAGTGTTAGAGGCCAGCAATCAAGGTCTATCGGGAGACATGGTCGTCCCCAAATCGAAACATAGGATATCCTTTCTCTTCATCGCGTTCGTGCATCGTGCATCATGAAGACCTTGACGGTGAAACGTTAGACTGACTCGAATGGTGAACCTGGCCGAGTTAAGGAGAATCAAGAAACAGTTTGTGAAGATGGCCACACAGAATCCTCAGCCGGTCGATACCATTGGAGACGCTTTCGTCCTCTATCTCAACAGTAACATCAACTCATAAACCATCTCCTCTTCGTGATGATCACCAATGATGTTGAGGGAATGCCTGGAAGAACAATCATCGAATGTGTGTAGACAATACAACAGTGATGCATGTGCTGTATGTCTAAACGGTGATGCGTAATGAGAGTGAAAGTTGGAGCAGTTGACGAGAAATTCAGAAACGGTGAATTTTCTAGAACATTTCTTATTCGACGTTGATGCGACAGAGGAAACGAAACGGTAAGCATAGACACCATCAGTCACGTCAACTCTTTTGATCTTCTCGCTTCGTGCGAAATACTGCACGATGTGATCCACGGCGATCCGATTGGTGTCATCAAGTCAGATTCATCTGATGTCGAAGCAGGTGCAGCGAGGACTCAACACATCAGATAACGACATCAGAGCCGTTTGATTCCGTAGTCTAGTCAGACGAAGGTAACCCTGATCCGTCATCTTCTATGACTTGACAATCATCCAGAAGACACGATACAATTACAAGAAAACCTAAGAGAAATAGCCAATTCGAGAGCAGAGATGACAGAGGTGTGTGTGATGTCCTCAAGTCACATTCCATGCACATAGGACAACAGTTGACTGATCGATTCCAGTCGATAAAAGATCAACCCAATCTCACGACACATCGCGATGAGCCATCCGATTATGAGGACCCCACCGCCAATGCAGACCCCGCATCTCAATCGAACGAAGAAGATGATCACGAGACACCATCTCATTCCCACCGTCCGACAAAGAGGAGAAAGACCGAGCCCAAACGAAAGTTTCATTCACCCGAGACCGTCAGACTGTTAGAATCTCTCTTCCGCAGCGACTCCGCTTTCACATCCGAAGAACTCGACACGATCATCCGACACACTGGTTTGACTACCCGGCAGATCAAGTACTGGTGGACCAACAAGAAGAGAAGGAGGACGAAGAAGGACAGAGAGACCATCAAGTTCGAGAAGACCTCCCCCGATGGACATCGTGCGAGATCTCATCTTGCTCCGAGGAGATTGGCTCAATACGATACACTGTGGGAAGCCTATCACAGAGACGGGAGGAAGGATATCCCCACTGCAGAGCGTTCGATCTTGTCGGAGCAACTTAGCATCACGGTGAAGCAAGTTAGAGACTGGATCTGGAACCACAGGAAGAGGAGTAGGTGTGAGTGGGGTGGAAAATGCTGGAGGAAGAGAGGGGTGAGGAGGTAAGGGGGGAGTGTGTTGAAGGAGAGCAGAGTGTCGGTGATGATGATGAAGAGATGGAGGACAGTGAGAGCGAGAGGGAAGTTCAGGGAAGTGAAGGAGAAAGTGAAGAAGGAGAGAGAGTAAGAGAAGAAGAGAGAGGAGTAGAAGGAAAAGAAGAAGAGAGAGGAGTAGAAGGAAAAGAAGAAGAGAGAGGAGTAGAAGGAAAAGAAGAAGAGAGGGAAGGACAAGAGAGAGAAGAGGGAGTGGAACGAGAAGAAGAAAGACAAGAAGAAGAAGAGAGAGCAGCCAGCGAAGACGACTACAGCACGGAAGAAGATCTAGACGCCATCCACCTCTTCACTCATGAACCCACCGTGAGTCCTCTCTCCTCCCCTCCTTGACCATCCAAAGAGAAAACTCTTGACGCCGAATCAACTGCGAGTGTTGGAATCACACTACGACGAGTCCACACCCTTTGATGATCGATCAAAGAGCGAAATCAGTCACCTCACCGGCCTGACTCCCACACAAATCGTCAATTGGAGGACGAACCGAAAGAGGAGGGGCCCGACGAGGGAGAGGAGGATTGAAGAGGAAACAGACGAAGGGACGCCTTTCGTTCCCCGACAGAGAGGTAGCCCCGTGGATCTGTTCAAGGAAGAGGTGAAGGAGAGGGAAGAGGAGAGCTGATGATGAAGAAGACATTCCTACCGGATGGCAGCTACAAGAAGGGCTACACGTTTCCGAAAGAGATGCAAGTCTTGCTCGAATGTTGGTACAGAAGATCACACACCTGGGGACCGGAAGACAGAGACAAGCTGAAGAAGGTAAGAGGACGTGTTCTTCTACACGCTGACGAGTGTCTTCCAGCTGACTGGTATGAACAAACTCCAACTGCAAAACTGGAAGTGTAATCGGGGGAGGAGAGGAATCAACAAGAGTCTGTTGGAAGCCGAGGGAACACAAGTGTATTACGCCTTCTATCGAGAGGGAAGGATGGATATTCCAGAGGAGGAGAGAAGTGTCTTGGCGGATGAGATGGGGGTACCTCTAGATGATCTGGAAGAGTGGTTGAGGAGGAAGAAACTGTTTGTGTCTGAGAGGCTGGGGCGAGGGTGCTCAGAATAAAAGATGAAGCGGGAGGTGTCATCGCTTTCTCTCATTTCGAAGACTCTAGCTCATACGGGGAGATGATGATGAATGCCTTCCGTCCAGTATCTCTCACTTCTCTTCACGGTGGCGCTAGGAGATTCCACTTCAATCGGGTGAGATGATCACTCCTGAATATCACATTAATGTCAGAATCATCATAGTCTTCTTCGATGGAATTATACACATAGAGTCTCGTGATGATGCGATTGTGCCACGAAATTTTGAAATATCGCGAAGAGAATTTATCTTTCCTTCGTGAGAAGATGCGAAAGGTTGACCCACATCATCAAACATAACCAAAGACAACATCAACGAGCAACAACAGTAGCAGTACAAAGAAGATGGGATTCTCTCAACAACCTCTACTCGGTGGCGAAGACCTTCACCTGTCGCCCTCTGAAAAGGATGAAGTTCTGCACAAGATCAACAGCCAGTGAGTGATGAATCCTCTCTATCTCTTCGCTGATTTGCATCAGGTGGAACCGACTCAAGCGCGTGATGCCCTTCTTTATGGTTCTCACCGTTTGTGGCTGCATCGGACTCATCCTGGCGGCCATCATTCTCAAGAATGCCCGACTTCTGATCTATCTTCCTGGACCTGCCGTTGGCGTTCTCGCATACGCATTCCTGAGTTGGCTGTGGATGAAAATCGCGGCCAAGTGAGACTCACCTGACGTCATCATGGGACTGAAACAAATGCAGGCACCAGGCAGTGGCGGCCCAACTCTTCGAAGAGCAGTACATTGGATCGTGGAAGTTCGAGCCACACACGTGGAGGGATTTTGCCAAGTACCTCTTCCAACAGAAGATGAAGGCGATGAGAATCTTGGCCATCTTGTCCGTCTTCGTCTTAGCCATGGGCGTTATTCCCTTCGGTATGTCATTAGGCGGTCGTTCTTTCATTGACCCTATTTAGTCGTGCTCGCGGCAACCGCTCATAATCTGAGCGTGGGCATCATCTTCTGTATCACCATGATTGGTCCACTCTTTGCGTTTACCCTGCTCGCCTCTCTCATCGGTGGTCTGACTCTTTACCCTCGTTACAGAAGGTGATATTATCCTCAGTACTGATGCTGACGATATTGCAGTTACTCTCCTATCGTCCACTGTTGTGTGTTGGGTAGAGGCTCCGTCTACCTACTCGGCAACATGTATACTCTGCAACCTGCTGCAGCGTGTTCCGCTACGATGGTCTACAACTTGATGTCCGTCACCTTGGAGGAGAAGATGATCGAAACCAACATGACCAAGATACTTCGTTTCGATACGAAGACAAGGGTGAAGGACGGGGAGTCAGCCCTCACCTTAGAGGTGAATCAGAAGAGTGGAAGGAGATTGACCATATCAGGTTCCAGTGCCAGATCAGTTGGTGCACAACGTGAGCCAATGGATGTTTACCCTCGTAGAAGGATACACGGATGATGTGAGGAACACGATTGGAGAACCGGCAGCGAAGAGAGAGGTGAGAGGAAGAATGGTCATGCAATGAGAGGTGGAAGCGATGATTGACGAGATAGCAGACTGTGCCTCAAGCTGTATCAACAGTGTACGTGAGAGAGAACGACATCACACCATAAGAAGTAGAATGTGACATCGTGAACATTCGGGTTGTGGATAAATGTATTTGAAAATGATTTCTATCAAATTTATTCTGCAGCGTTGGCGATCATGGGAAGCGAACGATAGCTGGATGATGTTGGTGTGACCTCTTGATGCTGATTCGAAGACGAGGTCGTTTCTGGATGGATCCACTCGCTCATCGGCCGATAGTAACCGTACTTGTGGATGCAACCTCTCGCACATGCTTGTCTGCAACCTCTCGCACATGCTTGTCTGCAACCTCTCGCACATGCTTGTCTGCAGATTCTGCTGATGGATCCACCCGAGGATGAGTCAAAAGGAGCACCACTAGATAATGTCCCTTCGATGCCGCCTCTCAGACAGCTTTGTTGTCTACTGCTGATGGGTCCACGCCATACAGTCTCAGTTTGGCCGCGCCTAGCCGCCTCTCTGATGGTATCATTGTCTTCTGATGATGGGTCCTGACCTTCACGTGCTGCTATCATGATAGCCTCATCTATTGCGCATCTGATGGTCGCATCATCATGTGCCACCAGATCCATACGTGAATCGGACAAGAGCAGCCGTATAATCTCAGCATGGCCTCCTATGGAGGCCAATACGATCGATCTATATTCGTGTGCTGATGAGTCCACGCGTGGATTGGACAAGAGCAGCCGGATCATCTCAGTATGGCCTCTACACAATGCTGCCTCTCTGATGGCATCATTGTCTCGCGCTGACGGGTCCACACGAGAATAGGATAAAAGTAGCTGCACAGTCCCACTGTGACCTTCATGTGCTGCGTATATGAAGGCCTCATTGCTTGCCGCTGATGGGTCCACACGGGGATGGGACAAGAGCAGGCCTACAATCTCCGTATGACCTCTGGAAGCCGCTATTCTGATGGCATGATTGTTAAGTGCTGATGGGTCCACACGAGGATCGACAAGAGCAGCCTTACAGTCCCACTGTGACCCTCCGGGGCTGAATATATGATAGCCCTGTTGTCTTGTGCTGATGGATCCACACGTGGGTCGAACAAGAGTAGTTCGACAGCGTCGACTCGACCACGTATGGCTGCGATGATAATGGCTGTCCACTGAGAACATCAGAAGGGTTCGTTTGCCATCGAATGTCTCACCTATGTCTTTCCACAGCTTGCACGTCAGGCGAAATACGGCAAACAGTCGCCTCAATACATCGATTGAGTCAATTGCACGAAGCATAAGATGAGTTTTGTAACATCGTGACTGGAGATGACTCCGTTAGTCATCAGTTGTCTCGTTGTTGGAGTGAGGGATGATTGATGCTCTGATCTCGCGGATTTCAGAATAAGAACTGATAGAATAAAATGTATTTGTACACAACCACCATTTTGAACGAAAATTCAGTTTACGCGTTGGCGAACTGCTCGCAGAATGCGAACGGTCCGCAGGAAGGAGCACATCACATCACCCAACACGAACACGATGAACTACCTCTCTAATTTGAAGAATTCTTATTCTAGCGGCAATTTGCCCGCTTCACTGACGCCTTCGCCCGTGGGATCCACCTCTTCACTCAAATCGAGAGTCCCATCCATTATGAACAACCTCAGCTCCTCTTCGTTATCGACGATGGGATCTTCTTACGCAGGAGCTTCAAACATCACAACACAAGCGGGAACTCATATCAGCCGAGGCCAATCTGCCTCCGAACCAGTCATTCTATTGGGAAAGCTCATTCGTTGGCTCGAGACGAAAGGTAATTTCTTTCAAACCTCAACCACTTGACATATCTTGCAACACGATAATATTGGACAGCATTGGTTCAAGATTCAGCGGCAGACGATCTATTCGACGCCAGTGTCACCGCTAAATTCACGAAAGAGACAGAAGTGAGTTTCCCGCCATCTGCCATTTACAAATTTCGAACGTCGCAGGCACTGCATCAGTTGATCCAGAAAGATGGAGATGTCGGCACCCTCTCTGGATTCAATCCGGTCGTTGTGGGAGAGGTGATGAGACGTCCATCCATCATCATCGAATGCATATCATCTCCACATGTAACGTAATCGATCACGAAGAAGATATTGACACGCGAACAAAGGTCTTCCGCAGGTGCCTCTTGGAACTCGAACCCTTAACAACAGAAGAGATGTACGACGCCTTCATGCTGACCCACAGTGACGTACCTCCCCCTCTCATCACTCTAACTCCACCAGCTATCCTCAACTACCAAGACAAAGTCAAATACTTACGGTCTGTCTTAATGGTACTACCCAAATATTCTCAGATACTGCTGAGACAGACGATCAATCTACTACAGAGCTTAGTTGACTATCGCAACACAAAGATGACGAGCCACGATGACAAAGAAGTGTCGTCTGTCATCACGAAGAACGTCTCACCCATACAAGAGGTGGAGGTATGTTCTATTTTTAGAACTCAGAGGGGTAGGTATCGGAGATATTCGGTGGACTGTTGTTCCGGCCCAGGGTGCCCGTGTATTACATGACGAATGATGACGTCATCACGAGAGAGGTGAAGAGTAGAGGGAGGACGTGACTGATGATGGAAGGTGATGGAGATCATGATCAGAGAACACGACAGCCTGATGAAGGCCATCGATGTAGAGGCTCCACATCTCATCGTTGGAGCAGTTTGAGCGATTGGCTCGTTGTAGTTTCAGAATCCGTGTACTGAATGAGATAAACGAAGAGAAGATGGATGTGAACATGTCAATGATGGATACCAAGTTCAGATCTACTATCGTCTCATCAGATGCAAACTTGCTTTTCATCTCAATGCACCCTTCTATTAAGAGTCGATAACATGCATCGCACGATGTCTAAAGCGTTGTGTGTCTACTTACGTTTTGGTCAGCCCGAACATTTGGTCCAGGTTTGTAGAAGATTGACTTTTCGTGTGATATTTTTCTAAAGACGTCAGAACCGATCACCAGACACAATGAATCCCAAAGACATCCTCGTCAGAGGATCTTTCGTGGTCGTTGCACTCTTTGGTGCACTGTTCTACAATCCACCTAACATGAATCCTGCAACTGAAGTTACGTTGAAAGAACAAGCTTACACACACAAGCACCAAACCGCTGCATTCGATCAGGTAGTCCCTTTCACCTCTCACACGATGATACAACGTTCGATGTTGATTCATACTGAACTTGAATAGGCTGCTGCACCTTTTCAAGGTCTAGAAAATCCCAACAGTATCAAAGACAATCCTTACAGCCAAGGAGACAAGATCGATTTGAATCCAAGAAATCCTGGAACATCTCAGGGTGATGCACACGATTCAGGATCCACCTCGAGTCAACCTTCAGACAGAGGTGACCACCTCTGACCTTGATCGAATCTGAATCGTGCAGCCACCTTAGCAGATCACCAGCGACCCGCCGCAAGACATGGTGACAGACCCTCTAAGAACGCACAAGGAGACAAGCCACACGATCGATCTGCATCCTCTGATGGATCAGATGGTTCTTCTCATTCGCGTGAGGATCAAGATGAGCAGCAGAATCAAAGAGATCAGCAGAGCCAAGCAGAGAGACAGAGAGAAGAGAGTAGACAGAGACAAGAAGGAGAGAAGGAGGGTCGAGATGCTGGACAGAGAGAAGACAAGAGACACAGACAAGAAGAACAAGAGAGAGGACAGAAAGATAGAGAAGAGAAGCAGAGACAAGGCCGAGAGAAGGAGGGAGAAGAGAGACAAGGCAAAGACAAGGAAGAAGAGAGACAAGAGAGGCATAGACAAGAGGGAGAGAAGGAGAGAGAAGAGAGACAAGGTAAAGGCAAAGAGAAGGAGGGACAAGGCCAAGAGAAGGAGAAGGATAGACAAGGCAATGAAAGGGAAGAGGAGAGACAAGGCAGAGATAAAGAGAGACAAGGCAGAGAGAAGAAGAAAGAGGGAGGACAAGAGAGAGAAGAAAGAGAAGCAGACAACGAGAGACAATCGAATAGAGAAGGGAGAGAATCAGACAAGGACAGAGAGGACGACGGCACAGCCGCGACTTCTCGAAAGAGTGAGCGACATCTACTCTAACCTTGCCTCATCCATTCAGGTACAATCGATCACAAACAACACCAAGACCACATTCCCATCCACAACGAGCACGAGCACATCAGATTAGAAGACCCCCTCCACCACCCCCACCACTCCACAGAGAATCCCTTCTCTCTCCCCCGCGATCTACAACGTGCCAATCTCATGTCCATCGCGTCGATTCATTTCTCACTCGAATTCAGATTTCAAGATGCGATTCAAGTACTGGTTGAGATGGTTGGTGGGACAGATACCACAGAAGGTCAGAGACACTCTAAAGTGGATACCTGGGTTCGATCTGGACGATTTCAGTCTGCGGAGTCTTCTATTATGGTCTCTTCCCTGGCTCTTCTTGTGGCTGTACAAGAAGATGAGAGACGCGAAGAAGATAGAGGAAGAGGTGAAATTTCACGGAAATTTCTAGCTGATGGAAGTAGAATTCGAGATTGAGAGGAGAAGTGAGGCAGTTGACCAGAGAGAACGCCGATTCAGTGAACGATTCGAAGGCAGAGATGAAAAAATTGAGAACAGAGGGAGATCGACTCAAGAGAGAAGAGGAAGAGACGAAGAAGCAGTTGGATCAAGTGAATTTGAAATTTGAATGTGGCGGGAAACTGACGTGAACAGTTGAACGAAAAGTTGAAGCATCAATCCGAGGAAGCGAAACAGTGAGTCCACACATTTCAAATTTTAAATTCTCATTTTCCCGCCACTTCTGACCCAACAACAGAGCCCACCAGCGTGACACCGACAAGCTGAAGAAGATGGAAGAGACAAAATCAGATGTCACTTCTAAACTCGAACACTCGAAGAAGGAGCTCGACGCTGCCAACAAGAAGCTGAAAGACACACACGGACAATTTGAAGAGACGAAGAAGAAGCTGCACACAGTAGAAGAAGAGAAGAAGAAATTAGAAGAGCAGCAGAAAGAGACCGAACGCCTCTTCCAAAAGGAGAAGGAAGACAACCGCAAGGCGAGGGAGATTTCGGCGGAATCTCAGAGAAAACTCGATGAGATTTCGGGTCGATTGAGAAAGAAAGAAGAAGAGAGTGAGAGCCTCAGAGGACAACTTGATCAGGCCGTACAATCCGTGGAGAAGGTGGAAAAGGAGAGAGAAAATTCCGAGAAGAAGCTGTCGGAAGAATTTTCCCGCTCGGAGAAACTCGCGCAGGAGGCCGAGGAATACGTTTCCCGCCTCGAAAATTCCGAGAAAAAGTTGGAGGAGGTCAGACTACAACTCGCCAAGTTAGAGAAGGAGAGGGGAGAGAGAGAAGAAGAGAAGAAGGCTTTAGAGGAGAAGCTGTCGATGGCACATTCTTCAGTGGAATCTGCAGAAGAGGCAAGGAAGGAAGTAGAACAAGTGAAGGAGAGGCTGAATGAGGTGGAAGAGAAACTGCAGAGTGCCACACGAGACAACGACAAGTTGAAGGAAGAGATAGAGAAGCAGAGAGGAGAGATAGAGCAGCAGAGAAGAGAGATAGAGAGACAGAAGGAAGAGATAGAGAAGCAGAGACAAGAGATAGAGAATCAGAAGGAAGAAGAGAAGAGGAGACGAGAGCTAGAAAACGAGTCCAAGGAGACGGGCGAGAGTGCCAAACAGTTGGCAGAAGAGAACGAGACCCTCAAGAGAGAAAACTTCGAACTCAACTCCCAACTCGAAGAAATTTCCAAGAAAAAGTGAGCCTCCCTCTTGACTATCCTGACGCGTTGTAGATCGGACAATTCCCGAATTCCGAGTCTCTCCCTTCCTAAGACCCCGAAGGACGAACCCGAAAAAGGTGAAGTCCGATCCCGACGTACCGACCGTACGTACGTACTCACTGTCCCAGGACCCACCCCAAAGAATACGCCTCGCGGTGCCCTCCCCGAGCCCGGCTTCGCTTCTACGGAGAAGGTCCGTTCTTTATCCGATTCCCCGAAATTTCACTATATATCCGAATCTCCGAAACTTCAACATTTATCCGAATCCCCGAAATTTCACTCGAATTCTGCTCCCGCCAGCCCCCGCAGGCTCAATCGCTACTGCAGGACCTGCGAGGGCGGCGGACATTCACACGAAAATTCGGCTGACGTCTTGCAGGGAGAAATGATGGGACACACCCACGGTAAGTACCGTGACCGCCGTCGTGAAGTGTCTCGGTATGGACTGACCGTGGAGTAGGTAATGGAGAGGAGAATCAAGTGACGCCGAGGGGGAAGCAGAGGTCCATCAGTCAGACTCTACCGACACAAGAGAGGTCGGGCATACCAGCCCCTTCGAAGAAGAGGGACGTGTCATAAACATGGAGATGATGACGATGAGATGGTGACGATGATGTGGATGTTGAGGTGATGATGATGTTGAGTTGACGATGTTGAGTTGATGATGTTGAGATGATGTTGAGATGATGTTGATGTTGAACGTGTGGCGTGACGGTCTGATGTTCGAGGGTGGTCATGTCAGATGTTAAAGGAGATCCCAGGGTCCCTTCTCCTATCACCATCAACGACGTCAGATATCTTCCGCTTTGTCTGTGAACAGAACGGCCCTCGAGCCACGGGAAATATTTCCGGTCGATTCGTTGTGGAACGACTCACACTGCTCCTCTCTTACCGCGTGTATATCTCTCTGAGCTAAATGACTCTGTTATAGCACCTCCGATGCTTCTCATCGTCCCAGGGACGTATTCATACTACAGGAAATGAAGAATAATAGAGTCAGTGTCTTGTCAAGGCGGACCACCTTAACGTCATATATTGTGCGGGCAACTGTCCGAGAGTGAAAGTTAGCACGAGTACGCTGGCATCCCGCACGTCTGTATAAATCCCCGGCGCCTCTCATCATCTGTGTTCCCCGCTAGGCCCAAGCTCCTACCACATGCTCTTAAGACCATTACGAACCTTAATGTCCCACCCATCTCAGACATCGTACGCTCTGATACTCTGTGGGCCGTGCCTCCACAGTTTTATAGAAGCTCAAGCATTTTCATCCGAACCTCTCTTCGTTCAGCCGCTCATCTGCACCACCATGCTCTTTCATCTGTCCATACTCTTCGCTCTCTGCGCGTTCGTCTTGGCACAGACCAACGACACCACATCCACAAACTATACGAGCATTTATGTGCCTGACTGTAACATGAGGAACCCCGACTGTGACGGAAGAGGTGTCTGCCTGACTGACGGGACTTGTCGCTGCTGGTATGGGTGAGAATGCGGCACATCACGAATGCATTTCGTGACCTCTTCAGATTCTTTGGGTCGAGTGACAAGTTGCCGTCCTCTGCTTTCAACACAGGGGGGTTGGATAACTGTGCTCTGAGTAAGCATGTTAACGTGCGAACGATCTCTGATGTCTATAGGGGCCGATATGATTCCGGGGTTTCGAGAAGCCTACACAAATATCAGAATCTACCAAGGTGTCTTCTTTGGATTTTTGGCGTTGGTCATGCTGTATCGCATCATTCTGGAATACCTCATCTCCTTCTCTCGTGGCTCAACGGACGTCGTCACAAAGTATACGATGATCCTCTTGACCTTCTTGTGTGTCTGTGAGTCTTCCTTCAACTCACTCTTCGTCTTACGTCTGCCAGGGGTGGCGATCCTTTCTGGTGACTTCTTCGGTGCATTTGGAACAATGAATGTCAAAGCGTACTACGTAATGTACTATTTCAAAGACAATCTCTTTCTGTTCGTCTTCTCGGCACTTCTGTTTCACTGGTGAGATCATGCCATCATCAAATCATCGACTCATGTTTACCGGACGTCAGGGCGGAGTTATATTACGCCAGCATACGAAAGATGAAGAAAGAAGAGATGTTAAGAAAGATCAAGCCTGGCTACGAGCCAAACTTGCAGATGGAAGACATCTTACTCAAGATATCGCTCGTCTCCAAATTCAGATTTGGTTATGTGGCTGTGTGTGCTCTCTCACTGTTAGTGTTCGTGGGTCAGGTGAGCTAACATCATCTCACCCGCCAAATTGATGATGTCAGATTTTGTTGGAACTTTGTGGCAGGAGTTACAGTGCATGGGACTCGTACTCCATCTTCTACTACGGTTTCTACACGGGAGTCTGGATCCTGTTCTCGATTGGCTATATCGTCTATGGATTAAGACTCATTCAGATCATCCCCGAAGTCATGCAGGGGAAGATCGTGATCGTGATGATTCTCATGGGCTTCTTCACCCTCTTCGGTGTCATCATCGCTTCTACAAACATCGCCTTCCACGCCAACCACGCCACCATCAGTCTTGCAGTGAGTCATCGACTTGGCATCGAGACCAGAGTTGACGATGTGTGCAGAGTATATACGCTCTGGCCACCATGACATGTCTCATGGCCTTCTCTTCTGTCAATGTTTTCATTCCAATCTGGCAATGGCATCGATGGCTGAACCCGAGAGTCATTCGATCCATGATCCGTTCCACAAACACCACTGGAAACACTTCTGGGATGAAGACGCAAGATATCGTGGTTTAAATGTACATCTGATGTGAAGTATAGTCAAGAGCCATTTCATCTCGTCCGATCGAGGATGAAGCGCTCCACTCATAAATTTGTTATATTTGATACACGCACTACTTGCGATGTTTGTAGAACTCTGTGCAGAGTTGCGCAGAAGGAACAACAAATTCTGATCAGATGATTCTGGTGATCATGTGATCATGTGATAATGAGCCGATGTTGGCGACGATCACGAACTGACCACCTTATAAACTCACAGACGCTGCGCTCGATGACTCGACGGTGGCTGCCTTTCTGGACGGGCGTTGAACGCTGGTTCTCAAGGTAACCCGCTCAGATGTCTTTATTGTTAAATGCCTTGTAGATCAGATTCGTCAAATATTTTCGAGCCGCTTCCCTTCAATCGCAATTGGAGGTCTTTGATCTTGTTTGTCACCTTCTCATCGTCAATCATGCGCACAATTTCCTCTCACCTTAGCCCTGTTGATGTTCATGTTCGCCGTCTCCGTCTCATCTTCATCTTCGGCTGCACATCGTTCAGCGTCGTCTCTAAAAAGAATAAAATCGATTTCACCTTCCGTTGATTCTTCTCCGTTGAGAATGGCACCCAGTCTGACCACCTGCTCCGTATTCTTTACGTAATTCGAAGGAAAATAACCCAAGAATGAATTGTTAAGGTTCTGTCCTCGCGGCCAGCCGTCGGCAGACTCTGATAGTACGGCCACCTGCACATGAGATGAGATGATGTTGGAGAGATGGAGGTTCTCACAGTGTCTCCCACTTTGAGATCGAGTTCGTTGTCACTTCGTGCGGCGTAGTTATAGAGGACCTCTACGACCTGGATGGATGAGAAATGGTGTCACGATCTGTTGAATCACTCTGTAGGATACGAGACCGTCTTCAGCGACAGCTGCTGCCTTCGTTTCTGATGTCTAAAGGATGTCGGTGTGGATTCGAACGAGTCTGTCACCTTCTCAGATGCTTTCTCTTCCTGCTTCTGTACTTTCTCTTCTTTCTTTTCGACTTTCTCTTCCTCCTGCTTCTCTTGCTTCTTCTCTTGCTTCTCTTCCTTCTTCTCCTCCTTCTTCTCTTCCTCCTTCACTGGCTCATTGGTTGCGTCATCGGCTGGTAATTCGAAGGTCAATCCTTTGATCGTGTTTACATCGGTCGTCGGCTCTTCTGAAGATAGCTCGAATGAGAGCCCTTTGATGTTCGCCGGTGTGGTGGGAACCACATCTTCAGCGGGCAGCTCAAACGATAAGCCTTTCAGCTGAGACGAATTAGAGGTGGGTTCTTCTGCTGGTAATTCGTAATGAAGGACCTTCGCTGCAGTTTTGGGTGTCTCTGGTTTCTTCTGAAAGAGAGACTTGGAAAACCAGCTGGTGCGATGTCAGCTGATACACGTGGAAGAGAGAGTAAAGAGGATGGTTCGCATGCGAAAAGACGATACCTGATGACAGCGATGGCGACGATGCCGACGGCTATGGGAATCCACATGTCTGAGGATGATCGAAGAGGTGAGGTGAGTTGGTTTCGACTGGAATGTGGCTGCCGATCGATGGGTGCAGTGCGAAAATTCAACGGCTTTCATCATTGTAAAGGAGACTTTGATGAAATATTTTTCTCGATTTTCGAACCATTCAATTTCCCACCATCCATCGAGAGCTAATCAGCAACACTTTTCACTCCAATCATCACCATTAGATGCACAACATACACGAAACAGACATCTATACAGATCCTTTATCTTCACTTCTTGGCCTTCTTCTCCTTTCTATCCTGGATCTCATCCACCTTTCTTCTCATTCCTTCGACTGTCGCCAGCTGTCCTTCGTTTCCCCTCTCCGCAATGAGCCTCAAGATGTTGTCCGAGAAGCCCGTCACGAGCACGTTACCCTCATCCTCTAAGTCGATCTCGTTGACGGCGGTGCCTGCTCCTCTCAAATCGACCGATACAAAGAGTAAGCCGGGGTTGACCTTCTGTCTATACTCTCGCATGATGCCGCCGATGGAGAGGGGGCCGTTTCGATTGGGCGCGATCATCATGTCCGACAGCACGACCAGCGTGTCGATCTTCTCCTTGCGATCGATGGCGTCTCTGATGTATTGGAACGGAAAGTCTGTGCCTCCACCCAGCAGCCTCTTCTTCTCTAAGATCTTGTTGACGTTGTCCAAGATGGAGTCTCCGGAGAGATCATCGACCGGAAGATCGGGTCGTCCATTTCCGGATGGAGATGAGAAGATGCGAAGGTGGCAGTCCTCGGCCGAGTGGTGGATCATGAGACCGATGAGGGCGGCGACGTCCATGGCTTTCTGTAGAGAGGGGACCTTGTTGCGGGTGACCGGGGTGTCCATCGAGCCGCTCACGTCTACAAAGACGACGGTTCTGCCTGCGATGGGAGGGAGGTTGTTCTGTGTGGACAACTTGACGGCGGTGTCGATGCTGTGGCGGTATCTCTCGATGAGAGGAAGATCGGGCATGTGATATGGGATGATTACCCTCTTCTTGATCTGTCGGACGCCTCCGAGTGCTTCTCCCTTCTTTCCCTTGACCTTCACCGTGACGATCTTGAACTCTGAACCGTCGTGGTCGAGGATGTCATTCATAAGACCCTCCAGATCGATCTTGATGGCATCGTAGGCGGATAAGAAGCGCCAGGGCAGTTGCTTCGAGTTGGTGACTGATCTCTCGTCGGTAAGCCTGGCGATGACCTTCTCATGATGATCGGGGGACACGCCGCTGATGATGAAGTTTCTGATGTTCCTCAGCATGGCCATGAAGGGCAATTTGTCGTGGTCCATGAGCTCCTCCCACGTTGTGTTTCTGTTTCCCTTCGCGGACACTTGTGTCTCCCATGTCTCAGGTGTGGGCAGCTTCATGCGGGATCCTGCCTTGGTGGAATCGAAGCTGCCGGGCAGGCCAGACTTTTGAAACTCCTCTTCGTTGGCTGGGTACTTCTTTCCAAGGATTCTCATGACTGTCTGCGATGGTTCCGAGATGTGAAGTCTTCGAATGAGCTGCTTGAGAGTCATCTTGTTCGTGGCGGTGATGTGAACTCCCTTTCTCTCTTCGTCTGCGGCGGCCGCTGGCTCGGCATCATGCACCTTCTGCTTCTTCGCGGCTCTCTTCTTCTTGGACTTCTGGGCTTTCTCCTTGTTGTACTTGGCGAGGGAGAACTCATCGTACTCGGCAAACTTTTTCGCGGCGGCCTTTCTGAGGCAGGTGGGGATGGACGTGTTGTTGAGCCAGACGGTGACCATGCTCATGACGTCTAAGAGGTCGGAGGGAAGTCTGACGGTGGCGGCGAAGTAATGCTTGACGAACGGCTGGCATTCCTTTCGGATGGAAGCCCAAGCTAAGAGGTAGTTGGCGGTCGATCTCACGTTGAGCTGATCTCGGACGTAGAAGGCGGTCTTGAGGATGAACTCTGGATCGGAGGTGACGACTGCCTGGCATGCCTCGTTGATACGCTGTTGGATCTGATCAGCAGAGGTGTAAAAATCGGGCTCGTGGATAAGAGCGGCGCAGACGTAGTTGAGAAGCTTCAACTTGTTGTCCTTGGCCATCTTGATGTCTCGTTCTTCGTTATGGATGGACATGATTTCGATGCGGGTGTGTGTGGATGTGTGTGGATTTAGACGGACTGCGAGGTAACTGCTTGTTCTCCTCTTTGCCTCCTTTAAATTGTGATTACACCGTGAAGAGTTCGTGTGTTCCTTCGGTGAACGGATTCTCAGTCCCGTTCAGGGAAAAGGCAACAAGAGCCAAACCAAGCGATTATTTACCTTTTTATAAAGCGCGTTAAGAAGACGAGTATGGTTGGTGATTTTGCGTTATCGTACCGAGTGCTAAAGAAGGGTCAAGATGGTCTCAACCCTGAAGCGTCATATAGATGGAGCTACCTCTAAAGAACAAAGGTATCTCTAAAGGATGAGGCTACGTCGTCGATGATCATCGTTCCGATCCATCATCATCAACTGGCGAGACGAGAAGAAGAACGTCCACGTCTATTTAAACAACTTGACCAGCTCCTTCTTGTTTGTCTTTCCCATGGCATTCCTGGGCATCTCATCCAACACCAGCAGCTGTCTGGGCACCTTGTAGCTGGCCATCTTGTCTTTCGCCCAATGCTTCAGATCTTCCACCGTCATCTCCTCTCCCTGTCCGAACATTAAATCCCATTTCACTCCATTTTAAAGTCCATCTACAATACCTCGGCCAACACGACGATGGCTCCCATGACCTATTTGAAATTCAAACGGTGGGGGTTGGCGGGAACACACCTGTCCATACTCTTCGTTGGGGATACCGACGACGGCGATCTCTCTGATGTGGGGGTGCTCCAACAGCTCCCTCTCTACGTCTAAAGCGGATATCTTGTAGCCTCCACTCTTGATGATGTCCACGGAAGCTCTACCTAGGAGTCGATAGGTCTTCTCCTTCTCACTGTAGGAGCCTGAGAGGGTAAGGATGCATCATCGATGTGATGTGGATGTGATGTGGATGTGATGTGATGTGGATGTGATGTGATGTGATGTCGATCAATCACCGATGTCTCCAGTCTTGAACCATCCTTCAGAATCGAACGTCTCAGCGGTAGCATCCGGTCTATCCCAATACCTTCCTTCTGTCACTCTCCATCACATCACATCCACATCCCATCCCATCCCATCCACATCCACATCCACATCCCATCCCATCACATCCACATCACATCACATCCCATCACATCACAGATCAAATCGACGATGACTCACTTGATGAACACCGTGTCTCCCTTGATGCGAACCTCACCCGGCTCTCCCGATTTCGCCTCTCGATTTGCAGCCTCATCCCACAGCCTCACCTCCACCCCAGGCAGGGGCTGTCCAACCGCCCCCTGTCCCAATTCAGTCCCAATTTTTTGGCGGGAAAATCACCGCGATGCGTTCCCCGTGGAGCGGATTCGACAGGGCCATGCCGATCTCGGACATACCGTACCTCTCTGTTCTCCGTCAGTTTTCATCGAGTTTTCCATTACAAACCCAGTAGTCGGTGGCCAGATAGCTCGGCCCATTTTTTCATGACGGACTCTGGGAGGGCGGCGCTACCGCTGACCATGAGGCGAAATTTCTGAGAAGCTTCGCGGAATTTTCTCCTCTCTTCGGCGTCGACAGTTTCAGCCTCGTGGGACAGCTTGGCGTAGATGGTGGGAACGGCCATGAAGAGGTTGAGGGTGTCGGTGGTGTCTGTTCCTCTCATCATGATCCTCTTCCACACCTGATCGAGATGAGTCATCGTCGATCGGATGGC